>JAVQKG010076740.1:0-10196 GCA_036025885.1 Hypseleotris bucephala
TTTCTACAGAGTTGTTAATTTAATGTTAACGTGGTGGAATAATAATGGGAGCAATACAGTACATACAATACAACTATTGCACTATCCCAGTAACCATATGAATACATATGAAGTTATAGACTAGTTCTATTTCAGCAAAGGAAACGCAGCGTTTTCAAAGTAGATAAATAATACAAACATTAAATAATAGTATAAGTATTAAAATATAAACATAAAATACAGTTTAAACTGGAATTGCTACTTTAATAGCAGTTTAATATTAATTGATACAGTATTTTTATTTGTAGATTAGTTCTTTGTAATGTCTTTATTTAAAGGTAAGGTATTTTATTAAAACATTCTCTGCTCTCCCTCCGCAGAAGCTCTATGCCCGCAGAAATGACCATGTTGGCCGATCACCCAGCACGACAGCTGCTGGACTTCAATCAGAAACTTGACATTAATCTTTTGGATAATGTCGTCAACTCGATGTACCATGATATTGGGTCCCAGGTGAGAGAGAGATGGCTTAGGCTGAGAATCTAGGATTTGTGTTTAATTATGGTCTAACAAATGGGTGCCATGTTTGTGTCTTAGCAACGTGTGGCTCAGGAGGTGCTGACAAACCTAAAGGACCACCCCGATGCTTGGACGAGGGTCGACACCATTTTAGAGTTTTCACAGAACATGAAAACAAAGGTACAGCCACTAATTGTTCACTCACAGTCAGTGGTACAGGTATATTTGATGGGGAAATTTCTATGCAATGTTCGAGGCTTTTGGCTTCTGAGTATTACTAGCCCTGATCTAGGTGTAACGGGTCTAATTTATGACTTTATCTATTTTAGCTCATTTCAGCTTATGTCATAGTTCTGACTACATAATCTTATTTCCTTGCAGTATTACGCTCTTCAGATTTTGGAAGCAGTTATTAAAACGCGTTGGAAAATCCTGCCCAGACATCAATGTGAAGGTAAACCTCCATTATACATTAGAATTTCTGCACTAAACCCAGGATTACAGTTAAAACATTTACTTAATGTTTTTCAGGTATTAAGAAGTATGTGGTTGGTTTGATTATCAAGACGTCTTCTGATCCTGCCAACGCAGAGGTCAGTGGGCTTCAAACTTCAAATCTAGACTTGAATTTGACAATTTCTGTTACTGATGATCGCCTTGTACTTGTGTGTGTTTTGCAGAAAGAGGGTGTATACATTTCCAAACTGAATATGATTCTGGTTCAGGTAAGATAATCTTATTCTTATTCAAAAGTTATAACAAAAAATACTAATAATTCATTAGATGTATAATGCTTTTCTAAACACTCCCATAACCTTTATTATTATTCAAGGTGTACATTGAAATTGCATAGATCAAATGACAGTAGATAGTAGATAGTATTGAGCTATTATGGGCAACCCTGACCCACATGTTTTTAGTAGTAGGGGAAGCCATGCAAACAGCTGGACCCCATCACCTACAACGATAAATGAACGAATAGATGCTAAGGTTTCTTGTTCTGTGTCTTTGCTGTTAGATCTTGAAGCAGGAGTGGCCCAAGCACTGGCCAACTTTCATCAGTGATATTGTGGGGGCAAGTCGAACCAGTGAGAGCCTGTGTCAGAACAACATGGTGATCCTGAAGCTGCTCAGTGAAGAGGTGTTTGACTTCTCCAGTGGTCAGATGACACAGGTCAAAGCCAAGCACCTGAAAGACAGGTAAGCCGCTGAGAATGGATTATACATAACATTTTAACCATCCTCATTAGTATGTAGTCAACTCTGCATGACATTAAAAAAGGAATCTTGGTTATAGTGGCGTGCATTACTTTGTGATATCAGGAAAAATGTCATATTTCTTAATAATACAATCTTCAATTTGTCTTCCAGTATGTGCAACGAGTTTTCTCAAATATTTCAACTGTGCCAGTTTGTCATGGTAAGAAAACTACAGCATATGCACAATGCTACATCCACTTACTCAAAGCTAAACAAATATTTTTTTGTTTTTTGTAGGAGAACTCCCAGAATGCACCACTGGTCCACGCCACTTTAGAGACACTGCTGCGGTTCCTGAACTGGATTCCTTTGGGCTACATCTTTGAGACTAAACTTATCAGCACCTTGGTCTACAAGGTACAACAATTAACATTGTATTTCTACTGTCCACTCAAGAAATACTAAATGTCTTGGTATTCTGCTTGAAACTTGAATATTAAATTTATTAGTAAAACATTTTGAGGCTGATAAATGAACTAATGATGTATTTTGTTTTAGTTCCTGAACGTCCCGATGTTTCGTAACGTGACTCTGAAGTGTCTGACTGAGATTGCTGGAGTAAGTGTGAGTCAATACGAGGAGCAGTTCGTCAACCTCTTCACTCTCACCATGTGCCAGCTCAAACAGGTAACATGTGAATACACAAATATATTAATCTACTCAAAAATATAAACAGGACAGTTGTGAGCAGAGCAGAAGCAGATAGTGTATGGGACATGTACAGAGGAGGGATAGTAAAAACTGTATATGGCCAGACAGCAGGCCTAGAGGAAGACCAAAGAGGAAATTTGTAAAAGATGACATAAAGTTAGTTGGTTGTTCTAGTTTGAATTGATTGTCTGATAGATTTTATTTGGTTGCGTTTTATTTTTGTCCAGATGCTTCCACTGAACACTAACGTCCGAGTGGCCTACTCCAGCGGGAAGGACGACGAGCAGAACTTCATCCAGAACCTGAGTCTGTTCCTCTGCACCTTCCTCAAAGAACACGGTCAGCTGATTGAGAAGAGGCCAAACCTCAGGGAGACTCTTATGGAGGTAATACATGATTGATATCAACATTTATCACAGACAACTTAATGTCAGATTAGAAATAGACTCAAGCTACAATTCTTACTGAAGCTAAAGTATATCACTGGAGAAATAAAGAATGACTATAATATTTATTTAATTACTGTAAATACATTTTAATTGATATTTTTTTCTGCATCCTCCCCATGTTAATGTGGGTTCTCTCATTTTCCTGTATGCATAGGTGAACTGGAAAATCGAAATGTCCCACAATGAATGAATCTGAGAGTGACTGGTTGTCCGTAAGCTGTAAGACTAGCCCCCATAGCTGCTGGGATAGTCCAGTCTGAAAGCGTGTATTGAGGAAAATATGTTTTTTCTTGTATTCCAGGCTCTCCACTACATGCTGCTGGTGTCCGAGGTGGAGGAGACTGAGATTTTTAAGATCTGTCTGGAGTATTGGAACCATCTTTCTGCAGAGCTGTATCGAGAGAGCCCCTTCTCCACCTCCGCCACCCCCCTGTTATCAGACGTCCCCCCGCGTAGGCACCTCTATCTGCCTGTGCTCTCCCAGGTATGAGCCCAGGACAATCTCAGTGATACAGCCGGTCTGTATACTTTAAACTAGGGATGCAATATGAAAATTCTAGGTTGATACAAATTTTGAGATTTACAGTTTGACCAGTAAACATTTTTTATTTGCTACTGGGGTATAGGTTTCCTCTAAAAGGTTTTTATATAAATACATTTTTATATAAGGTCTGTAAATAGGGACTCTTCTATATCTGAAGTAAAATTTGGGCTACATAGTGATGCTGCTGCTACTATCTAAAGATTATCGGCTTATTGCAGTTCATGTCTTTTGGTCATTCTAGTGCTAGTTTTGTCTTGATTTTTGCTCTTTTCAAATAAGTAAAAGTGTCGGAGGTACTTTGTCAACAGTTTGTCTATTGACTGACATTGCTGACTGACACTTTGTGTTTTTGTAGGTGCGTCTGCTGATGGTGAGTCGGATGGCCAAGCCGGAGGAGGTGCTGGTGGTGGAGAACGATCAGGGAGAAGTGGTTCGAGAGTTTATGAAGGACACAGATGCCATCAATCTGTACAAGAACATGAGGGAGACGCTGGGTTAGTCTGCTGCTAACAGTCGAACAGCTTTACTTAGCAATGGCCTGTTTATCTGTCATCATAAAAGACACCAATTGGCCACTTTATTTGGTAGACCTTGTGCCTGTTAACATGACCTCAGTGTGGTTTTCTGCTGCTGTAGCCTATCTGCTTCATGACTTTGATAAAATAAGCTAATGACTTTCTAGTATCTCAAAATTTAACCTCTGGCAACAAGACATACACACAAAATGTCTGCTCACTGGATATTGTATCTTGCTCAAACCATTATCTGTAAACTATCAACATGTGTCTATATTCCTGTAGTGTACCTGACTCACTTGGACTACGCGGACACTGAGCGCATCATGACGGAGAAGCTCCATAACCAGGTGAACGGGACAGAGTGGAGCTGGAGGAACCTGAACATGCTCTGCTGGGCCATCGGCTCCATCAGCGGAGCCATGCACGAGGAGGACGAGAAGAGATTTCTGGTCACAGTCATTAAGGTATGTTAAATAGTCTGTTTTTTATTTTAATAAGTGATAATTTTGGACATGATAGTCTTTGAGCAAGGAAGAAATTGGGGAGTTAATTAATTTTATTTTGTTCTCTGTCATTATAACATTTAGGGACTTTGTGGCTCAATAGTTCATTTACCTCTGAACTAGAGGAAGATCTGGGCATTGTTTATCATTGTTTGTGAGATAGTTGCACTGTTGCAATGTCTTGATTGAGCTGTGTAACTCAAATAAAATCTGGCTTATTGTAAATTGTGTATTATGTATTTCTTTCAGGACCTTCTCGGTTTGTGTGAGCAGAAACGAGGTAAAGACAACAAAGCCATCATTGCCTCCAACATTATGTACATCGTGGGACAGTACCCTCGCTTCCTCAGAGCACACTGGAAATTCCTCAAAACAGTCGTCAACAAGCTGTTTGAGTTCATGCACGGTAAGAGACCACTGCTGTTCTTATATCACTCACAATACGTATAAAAAGTTATAAACACAAATGAAACTCTAGTGTGAAGAATATACATGTTCAAGTCCAAGTAAATATAGATGCTACAGCTTAAATGGCAGAACACAAATTGTTCAAATCACATTAGTATATTTCGGAGCAGCAATTTTACTAGTAAATAAGACAAACGTTTGTGCTAATCATGCAAAAACACACTGAAGAAAGTACTTGCTCATTATCTTTCTAATCTTTGTGGTTTTGTTTTCTCAGAGACCCATGACGGAGTGCAGGACATGGCGTGTGACACTTTCATTAAAATTGCTCAGAAATGCAGACGACACTTTGTTCAGGTCCAAGTCGGAGAAGTCATGCCTTTTATCGACGAGATCCTCAACAACATCAACACCATCATCTGTGACCTGCAGCCTCAGCAGGTCGGTCCCGGAGAATAAAAGTTTTTTATTTTTAAAGGGACTCTGTCGATGGCCACAGCAGGTCTATACAGGACAATAACTTAATAATGTTTATATGCTGAAAGTTGTTGTTTAAACCAGGAACTTGAGATTGCAGTCCAGCCTTTGGAATGAAAACATGATCTAAACCGACCCATCAAATTATTTTTATACTGAATTATAAATATCTTTGAAGGTAGCTTGCTTATTTTTGAATGCCTAGTAAAGTTAGCTAGTTCAATTAGAGCTTTTTATGCATCTTCAAAATCTAAAGTTCAGTGAAAAAAAAAAAGTCCAGATCTATTTAATTTCATATGGCCTGTGGGGATTTGAGTTTGATACCCAGCATAAATTTGACATGTTGTTTATGTTTAGGTTCACACGTTTTATGAAGCGGTGGGATACATGATCGGAGCTCAGACCGACCAGGCCGTTCAGGAACTGCTCATTGAGAAATACATGATGTTACCAAACCAAGTGTGGGACAGCATCATTCAACAGGCCACCAAGGTGAGACACCCTTAACAATAATCATAATGATGACGGGTAAATATCTATTCATCATGCCACCTGTTCATGTTGTTTCTCTTGATGTGTTATGTGTCTGCAGTTGTATCAGTATCAGTCAAAATGTCCTAGAGGTGGAGAAATCAGCATCTCTGCGTCTTTCTGGAATTAGGCTGTGTATATGCAGAAATGTGTGAACAGTCTACAACCATTGATAAAATGTCCATGGAAAAACAGCATATTTTCAGACCTGTCTTAAAAATGTTTGCAGTACTGTGTCTCATTATAAAAACGTTTGGTGTTAAACTTGTTTTGTGTTGTCTTGTGCAGAACGTGGACATCTTGAAGGACGCAGAGACTGTTCGACAGCTGGGGTCCATTCTGAAGACTAATGTCCGCGCCTGTAAAGCCGTGGGCCACCCCTTCGTGGTGCAGCTCGGGAGGATTTATCTGGACATGCTCAATGTCTACAAGTGTCTCAGTGAAAACATCTCCTCCGCCGTCAGCTCCAATGGTCAGTGATCACTAAGTAATGAGAACTACATTATTATAAACTACATTACTTTGTTAGATGTTTAAATGCTGTAGAATATTTTTGTGCTGTAATTTGACATATATTTTTGTGTGTTTGTGTTTCCAGGAGAGATGGTGACAAAGCAGCCTCTGATCCGGAGCATGAGGACAGTGAAGAAGGAGACTCTCAAGCTGATCTCTGGATGGGTCACACGCTCCAACGACCCTCAGATGGTGAGAGAATCACAAACGGAAAACAACATTATTATTGTGTTATACTTTTCTCATTAACAGACCCGTGTTTGAGTATTGTACCTTGTCATGTTTTAACTTCTACTGTAGTATTTCTTAGAAGTGGAACGTGCTGTTCCAATGGTATTGCCTCAGGTTTATGTAACTCTGATTGTACTTGTGTGTGTTAGATGCAGTTTGCATGGTATGGGTGCAACAACCTGTTTGCCTTCAGAGGTAGCTGACCACCACTAGTTGATGGTGGAGCGATTTAATAACGTTAGTGTCTGTGAAGGTTTTGCTCAATCATTTAAGTTGTCTGAATCAACACCAGGTTAAAAGTCACCAACAATTTGATTTCTTAGAGAGCTTAAGTTTTGTTCAATTGATATTATTAATCCTTTTCAACTAAATTTTGCGTTTGTTAGTCAACATCATTTTTTGTATTGCAATGCAATTTTTGTTTGCATCTCAGTTTATGTGTGTTCAATGCCTTTTTGATTATTCTTAGATTTTCCTGCTTCTGTCCATTATGAATAGACTAACCCCTATTATTCTTGTCTTGTAGGTAGCAGAGAACTTTGTGCCTCCTCTGTTAGAAGCCGTGTTGATAGATTATCAAAGGAATGTCCCGGCCGCCCGAGAACCCGAGGTCCTCAGCACCATCGCCACCATCGTCAACAAACTGGGCACCCACATCACTCCAGAGATACCAAAGATCTTCGACGCAGTGTTCGAGTGCACCCTCAACATGATCAACAAGGTGTGGTCTTCATTCATTATTTTAGTCACAGTTTGTAGAAGCCGACAAGAGCAACACAGAGAGGACAAACCATGTACTGCTTCACCTACTGACTGTGTGCTCAATAGAGATCACTACTCTCCTGTTGTCCTAAATTTTTGAACTGTCACTAATTCTTGTACTGTCACTAAGCTAAGTCTAAACCAGAACTGAGGACATGTCAGTCTAAATCACTACTATGGAACAAGAGTATAGCGCAGTGTTAGTCCAGGTTTAGTCTTTGTTTAGTACTAGTTAAGACCCGGTTTAGTTCTTGTTTGTTCAATGGAGAACACTCTTGCTCTGATCTGTTTTAGTCCTTGTTTAGACCTGATTTAGTTCTGGTTCAGATCTGGTTTAGTCCTAGTTTTGACCTGGTTTCTTCTGCATTGCCCCCAAACTAGGACTAAATCTACTCAAATTTAGCCTTTTTTATGTTGTACTGCCCATCATAACATTCTGAAATACATTAAACAGATTGTGATGCTGATTTTGTTTTGTTATAGAATTTTGAAGAGTATCCGGAGCACAGGACACATTTCTTTTACCTGCTGCTGTCGGCCACCGGGATGTGCTTCTCGGCGTTCCTGACCATCGCGCCGGCACAGTTCAAACTCATCCTGGACTCCATCATCTGGGCCTTCAAACACACTATGAGAAATGTGGCCGACACAGGTATGATGTCCTCCCTGTGTTACTGTGGGTTCTTCTCTCTTCCCCCCACCGTCCAAAGACATGCATGTATAGGTGATCTGGAGAATATCTTGATTGATTTTGACTTCTTCCTCCCTGTGTCTCTCCCAGGTCTACAGATCCTGTACTCTCTGCTGCAGAACGTATCGGCCGAAGAAACGGCGGCTCAGAGCTTCTATCAGACGTACTTCTGTGAAATTCTACAACACATTTTCTCTGTGGTCACTGACACCTCACACACTGCAGGTAAAGCACAGCACACAAGTGTTAGCCTAAAATCAGTGACCTGCAACACTGACAACAGTATGGTTACCTGTCCTGCATTTGTATACCGGCAAATTGCTGTGTCTCATGTAGAAATGCTTTCAGAATCTCTTCCAGGAAGTCTTCTTGATCAAACGAATAGGATTTATGACACTCCCAGATTTGAATATAGTTACTTTTGCATGCTCATATTTTAACACACACACCAGATTACACTAGAATAGAATAGAATTGTTTGTTATAAATACATACCCAGCAATGACAGAATATATTAACTAGACAGTGGACTATGTTGATTTGTTACCACAAACCACTGAACAGTGTTAAAACCCAACTGGATCCTTCCTCCTAAAACCCTGTTTCTCCTCTAGGCCTGACGATGCATGCCTCCATTCTGGCCTACATGTTCAACCTGGTGGAAGAGGGGAAGGTCAGTGTGTCTCTGAGCGCCTCTGGTCCCATCAATAACCAGGCTCATGTCCAAGAATACATCGCCAACCTGCTCAAGAACGCCTTCCCTCATCTGCAGGAGTGAGTGTTCAGACCGCTGCTTTATTTTGATGACAGAGTTTAGTTTGTTAAGTCTAAGTTTATTTTGTTTTCCTCTCGCAGTGCCCAGGTGAAAGTGTTTGTGACGGGGCTGTTCAGTCTGAACCAGGACATTCCTGCCTTTAAGGAGCATCTGAGGGACTTTCTTGTCCAGATCAAGGTCTGTGCCTTTTAAACCTAAGACTTGGGAATGTAGATTATAATCTTGTGTTTTGTTGATTTTATTTTATTTATTTATATTCTCTGTTTCTAAATCTCATCCTCCATCCCTCAGGAGTTTGCCGGTGAGGACACAACAGACCTGTTTCTGGAGGAGAGAGAAGCTGCTTTACGTCAGGCTCAAGACGAAAAACACAAACTTCAAATGTCCGTCCCTGGCATTTTGAACCCTCACGAACTTCCAGAAGAAATGTGTGACTAAAAATCTCTAACAAACATTGACTCCTGGACCAAGGCCAGAGTACAACTGGAGATATGATATGGCATTTTTGTCTGAAGATTTAAACGGTCAACCAAATGAGTGTGAATATGTAAATGAGAATAGCCCTTTTTACCCCTCAAACATTGAAGCCAAGTTTTTCATTTTGATACTTTTTTTTTACTAAGATATTTGTGTGTTAAATGCTTCTGTTTATTCTGTTGCTTTTGTTGAAAATGGTAGGTGCTAGATTGGGACATTTGGTGATTGATGTTACTTATTCCCTGCAGTAAGAAAACCATGTCTGAACCGGGACTAAACCAGGACTAATCTCAGTTTAAGCATGTGTTCCATAAAAGCGATTTACAACCATTTATTTTGTTTTATTTTGTCTTCTCAGTATGTCGCTGTCATCCATTGTAACTATCAGGTTCACGGTGTACCCCTAATCAAGCCCGTAGTTGCTGGGTTAGACACCAGCCACCCACAACCTCAAAAAAATGAATATACTGTATGTTGTGATGTGAATGCTGCTTAGCATGACTGATAAGGGTTAAAAAGTCTATCAGCCTTTGGTCATTGTCCCAATTTGTCCACCATTTTCTCAATCAATCTAGCACCATCCGTGAACATTGAAGGGTTATTTTCTTCCTCTTCCCTCGTATTTGTTAATATGTAAAATAGAATCATGCACAGAGCGTCGGACAGTTGAATGTAAACTCAAGGGGTTTGTGTCTTGTGTGTTTTGGATTTTTGTTTTCAGGGGAAGCTTCAGTTTTGGACACTGGTGGCGACAGAAGAAAATAATTCTGTCTGTTAAAACTCTGTTCTACTCTGAGAGAAGATAAAGTTGGCTATTTTTACAAAAACAAAATGTCTCTTTTAATGTTGTATTAGTAACTGTACTTATACCAGTCCTAGTACATGATTTAGTTCTACTTTAGACATTT
>JAVQKG010076773.1:0-29916 GCA_036025885.1 Hypseleotris bucephala
TCAGTTGCGGTCAGAGGCATTGGCTAATGTGATGTTTCAAGTTTGATTCAAATCGGGCAAAGTATGTGCAAGTTAGAGGCTGTAAAATTTACCTGACTTCCAAATTTCAATCCAAAATGACCGACTTCCTGTTTGTTGTAGGGCGGGGCCATAATAATATATATATAGCGTATACTGTTAATGTGTCCCTGGGCAAGACACTTAACCCACCTTACCTATTAATGAGTGTGTTAGTGTGCCTGTATGATTGTGGTGGTCAGAAGAGGCAGTAGGCGCAGAATGGTAGCCACACTTCCACCGCCATAAGGCAGTCGGTCTTATAGCAGTTGACGCAGATGCATGGGGCATTTCGCCGATATACATTTGCTGTCGTTTACGACAGCCTGGGTCTAGTTTCCATTTAGAGTTGTGTGTTTCTGAAGGCTATCCTTTCAATATGGGCCTTAGGCGAGATGATTGACATGGAATCAAAAATAACAACAAGAATGGATAAAATATAATCTGACAATTAAAAATTTTCACAAGTAGCCAATTGAATAAGACTTTTTTAATGTGACTGCGTAAACCTCTGACCTCATGACGTAATGTAGTTGTTTATACTAACCATGTTGAAGATGCGATACTAAAGCTGTGTCAGCCTGTCCAGTTTAACACACATCACACATATTTGGTTTCCTCTGGCTTCTGTGATCTTCATGCTTAACATTTAAATGCTACACGCTCTGTGCCTCTTTTGGGGTAAAGTGATAGTTTAATGGCTGCCTATTCTCTCTTGTCGCGGGTGTTTAAAAGTGTCATATAGGTGACAGGTTTATAGACAGTTTGGCAGCGTCAGCTGAGACAGACCACTATTTATGGCTTGGCTTCGGACACTTCGGACACTGGCAGTTAGCATAAATTCCCCGGCGAATGATACACTTTAGCGTCCAAACATAAATCTTCAAAAGCAAACAATGTACAGCAGGTGATTGCTCAGTGGAGTTGTTAATTCCACTCTGCATGTGCTCACATACTAAAAATCACAGCCATGCCATTGAGGTGTAATACTGTTATTTATGGTCCCCGGGCTATCGTGTTAACAGCCGCCACTCGCTTTTCCTCTTTTGCGCCTCTTTATCCTCGCCTTCAACTATCATTTCGCTTTATGACACATCCTAAAAGAAGGCCTCCCTCCCCTTTGTGCTAGAAATATTGATATCCTTCATAAGTCAAATGTGCCTGTCTCTGTTACTGAGCAGAAATTGATAACTGTGGAGTGTGACTGAGGGGAGTTAGGGCTCTACAAGTGTGCGCTGCATGCAAACAGACCTATTAAGGAGGAGGGAGTTTAGGCGAGATGATGGGTTAAGGAAAAGAGAGTCCAGCTGTGAAGACCACACAGACAGAGAGAAGCAAAACCAATCGACTATTCTGTACTTTATAAGCTGACCATGAATGTATTTTTATTCTTCCATTCATTCTTTTTTGTGGTCAGAGGTGTGTGGAGCCTATTCCATTAACTATGGGCCTGGGCAAGGTGATGAGTTAAGAGACTCTCAGACACAGACATGGAGAAGCAAAACGGATCAACTATTCTGTCCTTCATAATAGGGCTGCAAAACTTTGAAAAAATATCTAATTGCATTTTTTTTTTCTGACAAATATTGCAATTTTGATAAGATTTACGATCTACAAACATGCCTTACCGAACATGTTTGTAGAGGCTACAACTAACTTTAACTTTAACTTTAACTTAACTATATTTGGTGTTGTGAAGAGGATGTTATATTGGATCAAAATTGCAATAATTGCAGCCTTGAATTTTGAATTCGATTCAATTGCGATGACTTCATCAGAAAAAAATTGCTTCTTTAAAATTGGTGCTAAATTTGATGAGTATTGCAGATTGTAGAGTGTGTTAAAAGTAGTGACTTATTGGATACATTTATAATTTTACTTTATATTTTGAAAGCTTAACCTCTGCCATTGACTTGACTAGGATTTTATTCATCGTCTTGCATGCATGCAGGTGAGTGGAGCTTGAAACTATGGGTCTTACAGTAATCGGATAGGGGCAGATCTAAAGAAACACAGAGGCAAAAAAAATCTGTCTTCTATTCTTTACTTTTCAAACTATCCTAGTGTGTATAATACAAATACATAAAATAATAATACATTTTATTTATCACACACTTTACATTTGTATAACATGTATATACTGTCACTATAAAGGTGGCTGAAGAGTGGCTGTTTATAAGGTCTGTCTCTCACAGTAAGCCTGTAAAATCCTAATCAATTTGTGCACAGTGTATCTGTGTAGTTTTGTGATCCATCAGAGCATTTAGCAACCATCTGTTTTGCACCCTAACAGAAATTACAGATCCAAACTCTCTGTGCATTGTGTACAGTCCTGTGCAAACCAGCAGGATATTATGTACTGACAGTGTCATTGAGCAAATCTAGTCACTGTTGTCACTACAGCTTATAACTGACTATTCTTCACAGAGTGAATTAATACACAATGGCTGTATAGCAGAGCATAGGAGATATCATGGCTAATCTTCAGTTGGTACAAGGTTGAGGCATGCTACACTTGCCTGACTGGCTCATACAGTGTTTCAGCTTCTTCAGATGTTGCTAAATAGTGTGATTAGTGAATTTGTTTTTCCATGTCTGCTTTTTTCCCCTTCTTGGTTGCAATATGTGCATTTTTCCTCTTTTTGTGTTCCTCTGGGGATAAAGAAAAGGTTTGTTTGATTAATTAATGCTGTTAGACATGAATGTAGATGATCAAAGGAGCAAATTTGCATCTGGTCTTTAATTATTCATGAGCCACGATTATGCATGAATTAGGACACCTGTGCGGCCTATGGCTCTCACTCACACACACATCGACACACACAGACAGCAGTGCATTGTGGGACATGACCTGGTGTGTTAAGCTGGGCCCTCCTATCCGCCCCGCTGTGTGCATAGGTCACAGTAGGTTCATGTCAGTGTTATTAGGTTATGTGCTGCTCTGGCCTGGGTTCAAACGTTCTGATTAGGTTACGGTGTCACGCTAAAGCTCAGACTGTCACCCGCGAACTGTATGATTCATCTCCATGGAGACAAGAGAAAAGCTGTGATCTAATTACCCATCGCGCTGCCATCTTCTGACAAGAGGAGAGGGGCTGGGGTGGCGGGAATAAGGCATAGAGGAGACAGAGAGGGAGATGCAAAAAGGGCTGGCACGTAGACAGTGTGTAAAGAGGGATGAAATCTGAGAAAGAAAGAAAATCAAGTGCACAGTGAAGAGTCTGATTTAATGCGAACAAAAGGCAGCGTGATAAAAGCAGGTATTACATGTCCTTTCTCTTTCTTCTCTCCCCCATCATTCCCCTCATCATCAGCAGCATCCAACTGCCGCACAAATGGGGCCTTGTTGCCATGGATATGAGCAATGGTTCCCCCGTTCTGCTCGACGGGGCTGGGTGATAAATGGCGGGGATGTGGAGGAAGTTAATAATTTATCTCAGGCAAGGAGCGTCCACTGGAGGGTGCGTTACCTAGCTTAATGGGTTAAGTGCGGCGATTGCTGCGTACAGAGCGATAGACTCACAGGAGGTGAGGTATAAAAAATGGATAAAGCCTGAGTGGCGCATGCTGAGAGGAAATCGTCAGGGGAGTATGTTTCTGTTTGTGGGGTGTAGGGCGGCTGTTGTGTTTTGGGGGAAGAAAGTGTTGTTGTCTCTTGAAGTTGTGGGATCGTCAGGTAAAGAGCAGTTAAGACTTAAGAGAGCTTCCTCCAGGCGTCCTGTACAAATCTCCTCCCACCTCACTCGTACTAGAAATGAAAAACTGTGCAATCTGCCTGGGGCTTTGAAGTGTGACAGCGGCGGTGACAGATGTAGCTGCTGCAGAAACAGAGGTGCTGATGCTCGGTGTGTATACTGTGCTGTCATTATCAATGACTCATTGACACTTCATTATACAAGAAAGAAAAGAACAAGCTGAGACCTCCCCAATTTCTTATTATGAAGCTCTTTGTTTATCCTAATTCCTAATAAGACTCATTTTGTAGGAAGGCTAATGGGAGAAATCTCAGATTAGTGAAAAAGGCATATGAAGCGGGCCAACACTTTATTTCAGCGTTTCTCAAACCGTGGTACATGTATCACTGATGGTACACAGGCTCTTTCTAATTGCACACATTTTGTAGTTCAAGTCTTCATAATTGAAGTAAGCCCCCATAAAGTACCAGTTTTGTTTCAGTTATAGTTCTATTTTGGATAGGGAGCTTGAAATGAAATTATACCAGTAATGATTAGAGTTTGGGTTTGATCTGAAATAGCATCGTGATCCGAGATTTTTTTGAAGAGTGGCATCTGTTAACAACTTCACTCAAAAAGTACTGCACCAATTTTAGATAAAGTTTTCAGGGACGGTCAGAAATTACACAAAGAACAGGGAAATGAGCTGCCTTGGCAGAGGTCTGCTCTGGAATAGTCCCTGTTCCCTATTTTTCAGGATGAATCCCCATTTTATTCCTAGTTCAGTCTACATGGAATAAAATGTAGTGACATAGCACTGCCTTACATGTTCTTATGAATTCATGAGGTGTGCACACCTCTCTGCTATCTCTCACATCTCTAGTTGTACAGTGACAGTGCATGCCTTAAGGGTTATACATGGGTCACCATATTGTGTTAATCCTGGTGAACATATCAGATCTGCTTGATTTCAATATTGTCATGATGCCCCATATGTGGCGGCTCAAAGCTACTTACCAGTGATCCTTTTCTAGTGATAAAGGAAATAAGCCCTAGTCTGTTATTTGTGCTGGAGCTGAAGCCTATTGTGTTCAGCTTCAACGTACATTGGATTTGTAGCATCATGGCCATATGTTTTTCTCAGCGTCCCAACTCGCTGATGTTTTTTGTCTCAAGTCTTTCTCTTTTGTGTATACCCAGTGGAATATATGACTTGTGTGCTTCTTTTCATTTCTTCTCCATTTTGTTTTGAGTGTCTGGGTTTTCTTCAAGCCTTTTATTTGCAGCTTCTTTGCGACTGATAAGTGATGCAGATAGCTATGATGGATAATACTGGCTTTCACACACAAGCAGAAACACACACATTACAATGTCTCTGATTCAGTCGAACAGTTACTCATAGCACCTTTGTATTTGTGTTTGCAATGAGCTGTTAGGTGGATTCTTCACAAAGCAGGACAAAAAGAAAGAACAGGGCAGAGGGAAAAATGATGAGAGGATGTGAAAAAAAGATTGTGATTATTCTCAGCATGTTGAATGAAATTACACCAAGAGTTCAGTAATCATTGTGCTAGTCAAAAATACAAAAAAAACATGTGCAATTGCAATTCTTTTTTTTTATGTAATATATTTCACCAAATACAATACTGTCTTCTAATTTTAAATGTATACAGAACTCTGAATTACAATGTAAACATTTTTGCGCACTATGTGTTGGTGGTTCAAATCCCGCTTGACACTACTGTTGTTGTGTCCTTGGGAATGACACTTACCGCCATTACACACGAATGGATGTGGTTGTCTGATTGGTGTTTCAGAAGGGCCAGAGACACACAATGGCAGCCTGTGGTCTTGTTAATATCTCACACTACCTTGGCTTTATCCACTTGTCTTCTGGGCATGTATTGTCATAGCCATGCTGTAGAACCAGACAGGTGCTGTGACAAGGTCAGGTGACATGCAAATATCGCTTGTATTTAACCACGTGCTCACTTCTGACACAGCCCTGGGTTCACTGTTTCTGTGTGGCTAGTGGTGTGACAGGCTCATCATATTCCACCTTGTTGTACACACACACATACTCTACTGTATATATACACATGTAGCGGCTCGTGCCCCCCTCCAGGTTGCCTTTGTTCCCAGCATCTGTTTCCCTCTGTGATTAATTGCAATTAGTGAGAGGTTTGAAGGCCTGTAGAAGAACACAGCGTGAGGAAAAACATCAAGATTAATGAGTGGAAGCAGTCATCAGATAGAGTGGGACAGAGAGGAGAGTTGGAGAAGAAGTGGGGGGTGCGGAGGATAGAAAGATGACATCCAGGGAGGGGCTGATGAAGGAGGAAGCAGCAGAGAAAAGACGTATCCTCCATGTTAATGACGTTGAGATGGAGAGAGCAGAGTAGCATGACATTATAGAGGGAATGAGACGGGGATAGAGCTGGGGAGATAGACAGAGCCAATTGTCAATGCTCCGGCCACAGATCGTCACCACGGGGGACTTATTAAATATGGAAATTAGAATTGCTAATTGACCTTTGTTAATCAGTGCAGTGGGGGGTGGGAAAAGGAGTTTTGTGGATACTGTATGTGTGGGGAAATGTTGTTAGTGTATAATAATGCATGTGTGGGCTCTTGTCTCAAAAAGCTCTTTAATGTTTAATGGATTAAGCCGCTACAATAATAAGTGAGGGGCTGTCTCATAATGATACTGTGAGGGTGACTTAATAGTCCCTCACTGCAGTCATGTAAATTAACATATTCAAAAAATCCATCTGTTTTATACTTTTTATCCATTAACATTTTTACCACCATTCTCTATTGATTATTAGAAGGGCTTGACAATAACATTTTTGCTCATTGACCAGAGTAGTATTCTTCAAAAGTTACTAGCACCTATGATTTACTAGCCACAATTTACATGATTAGCTGATGACAATGTTTTAAAAATAGGATTTACATGTGTATACAGTGGTTTGCTTGTTGATGTAATCTTGCTAAATGGATATGGTTGCAATAAGATCAAAGTGGCAAGAGAAAGTAAATGTTATAGCCACAATTTAAATCCTCCTACTTTTGGCTAAGTGTAAATGCTAAGCCCTGGTTATCAGACTGCATTCTTACATATAACTACATATTCACTCAGAGTTGTCAATCTTGTTGCCAGTTCACAGATTTGATTAGAGGGCCCCTAAGTTAATAAGGCTAATATGATTTAGCCAGCCATCATTAGAGCCACAGGTAAAAGAGGTCTGAGTTTATTAGGTTTCTGTCGTTCCTTGGTATTCATTCTTGTGCCAAACTGTCTTCACTCTTTTTAAACACGTTATGCTCATCAACTTCTGCTCTATGTTTGCTTGGAGGTCAACAATTTGTAAAGAGAATCTGTCCCATAATCACTTATAAATGGGTATAGTGTGAAGTTAGTGCATTTACAGGTCTGTGGACATCTGCAGAGAGTGCTTCCTGATGGCCCAGGGATGGGGCCTCCTACTGCTTTAGAACTGCTTCCTCTAATCCTGTTAGTTACTGTGAGGCCCAGTGCCTCAAAGGGACGATTGTTGTAAGGTCTAAAGGTTGTTGTGAGGGTGAGTGGTCAGCCACACACAGACTAGACACTCTCTGTCTGCATCAAAGTTGGTGTTGCTAAAAATGTGTTCTTGCTGTTTTTCTTTTTTCTTTATTAATTATTATTATATATTACTGTTTAAAGGTAATTTCATGTTCCAAAGCACAATATAGACAAGGCTATTTATTTCAATGCACTTTTATAAATTTAGCACAGACTTATTTTTCTCAGAATAGGATGCAGTGTCAGACTTGAGACATCGCGGTGACTTTGAATGTTGCCTATATTTCTTAAAAAATAACATATGGAGCATGAAACATTACCCTGAACTACCAGCAGAGGGCACATAGCACAGAGGAGCAGTGGGGGTTCCTTCCTTTGTGAGGGGTGCTGACTTTACTGCTCATCTGTGCTGAAATAATGGGCTAAAATCATCCAGTGTACAATGTTAATGACATGTGAATTACAGCACCCCTACATTAATTAGGTAAGCAGTGTATGCAACAATCAAAATGTCACAGTAGATGAAGCCGTGCTTGCAGAGGCAGAGGGGGAATCGACAGACTGATTTGTTTGGAGTTATCAATCTGGGTTAGGCTCTGTTGGCTCTGCGTACAGTGTGTGTGTGCAAATGTGTAGGTGTGTTAGAGCGCCTGTATTAGTGTTTGTCTGTGTGACTGTTTACCATTGGGCAGGGAGATGCTTTGATTGAGCTCTGTGCCGTATAAGCTGTCGGTTTGCCAGACGGTTTGTCTCCTAGCCAAGGCTCAGCAGCAGTGAAGAATACAATGATTATCTGTCAAAAGGCAGCAATGTTCTTCACAGTCTGGCTAGCTCTGCACATAGCATGGAAGGGGCCCTCACATAAACTACCTTTATACATATACAACTCCAAATTATCATCATGCACTTCTAAATAAATGAATGAACAAATTGGATTGCAATGTAGTCATTTTTTGTATTTAATGTAGTCCGTTCATGCATTAGTGTGTTGCCCAGTTGAGTCCACACAGGAGCAAGAGAATAACGTCCCTGACCTTTGACCTCTCGGCTCATTAATGTGGGGAGTGTGCTGCAATGATGTGGAGGTGGTATAATTGGTGTGCGTTAAGTGTGCGTCCATGTGCATCTCATAGTGTCAGAGTGGACATGATTTATAACGTATTAGCGAGCAGAGAGGCGGGTCTAGGCATTTCTAAAGCTTTGTGTTACGAGGTCAGGTCAAAGGTCAGATGGGGTCACAGTGCTGAGTGGATATCAAAGAGCACCCTGGGAGCTAGTGTGGCCGACCAGAGCTAGATAGGCCTGCACATCTCGCCATTGTCCTGACTGGCAGGACAATGGTGAGTAAACAGCACAGACAGGCTGCAGTGGCAGGCTGCTGTGGGAGGAATGTGTAGAGGGTTAAGGTCATCACAGTAGTTCAGGGGTGAAAGGTCAGGGGAAATAGCAATTAGATCAAACTGCATGTTTAGTGGCTCCCTCTTCTTGCTGTCACCTCTTTCACGTTCATACGCAGTCATAATGGCATTAAAGCATGGGTGACTGCTTGACAGATTGACAGCAAATATGCTCAAAAATACGCATCTTAACCAAGTGTGGTAGTACACCCAAACATACATGCTAAAGCAGACAAAGCTCCACAAAGGCAGCTAATTTCACACTGACTCTGCTGGGGCCCTGTTTGGGCACGGCTGTGAAGCACAGACAGAGAGACAGATGGTGCAGGGCTGGCACGAGAAGTTTCGGCTGTCCTCTGTGCGCGTGTACGCCAGTACGAGCATGTGTACGTATGTGTTTAAATGATTGTTTATGTGCGTGCAAAATTGTGCCAGCGCATCCTCCCATTTCTGCGTGCATTTTCAAACATCACTTTGTACTCCATACACAAGCAGAGCTAAGGCTCTAGGCTACGCTAGCAGTGCTTCTCTAAACTGCTTTCTGTTGCCAAGCTGAGTGTCAGAAAGTGTTACCTTCAGCACAACCTCCATGTCTTCATAGGTGTTCTTCAATTCACTTGCACTATTTTGTGTACATGTCATTTCCTTTTCGACTGTAGACTGCAGACGGTGCATATTAAGCTCAAGTAAAACCTGTTTGAAATTGAATATAGCTGGCACTAAATGAAACAATCTCTTATGCTGTGTTTTGCTTGAGGTATTGTTTTATTTGTCTGTGTGTAGCACAATGTGTGTGTGTGTGTATTTATGTATGAGTTCATGTGTGTGTATGTGTGTGTTGGCACTGAATGAGATGACTGGTGTTTATGATAGCCTGTGCATAGCTAAAGCTTGTTAGCATGCTTGGCTTGGCTGAACCAAGTCTGGGGGGTTGTTACGTGTGTGGGGAGGAAATAAAACAAGGGACTCAGGAAACTACACTTGTAAAATGCCTAAATTTAAATGTATATACTACAGTGTGAATAATGTGCTAATAACTATTTTTACAATGAGGGGGAATACTAATGGTACAATGGACTCACTAAAGGATGAGGCACTGTGACTGGTGATGAGGCTGACAGACGGCCAAACAAATACTGTAGATGGACAGGCTGACGACCACTGAGCCAACCAGGCAGACAGAGAACCAGTGTCATCACACACTGGGGGAACAGGAGGAGCAAGAAGGCTTCATATTCCCCAGGACAGGTGGTGGAGACACGCGACTGCTGCCACCTGGCACTCTCTGCACCATGCCCTTTTCTCCTTGGGTCCAACTTGCCGCCATAATATTGCTATTGGCTCCTGACCTTCTCTGCACAGACCCCTGCTGTGGCCTTATAGACGTGCTATACTTGACTTATTAAAGGGAAAGGTGGCTGAGAGGCACCAGGTTGGCAATTAGGAGTCCCCTATAGCTCACACAGGTTCAGGTTTGCCATGTAGGTGAAGTCTCCTTTCCGTCAGTCAGGGTCAATGCTGCCTCCTGCTAAGGAGGTTGGTCTCTGAGTCCCCCAAGTAGCAGAGGCCACCTGCTCCCATTCACTGCCCCACAGCTCTGCTAGCACCACGCAGGCTAATTCAACTCAGTGTGGAATTTACTCCAAACTCCTACTCATACCGAGAGGCACACACTGCTCTGCCAGCATGCTTCAGCTGTGTGTTCAAATTTAATAACACAAATAGACAAACAAAGAATCATCCACCCACACTTCCTGGACAAGAGAGAAAAAGTGGAGAAGAATGCAAATATTTTATTACACAAGAACAGAAATAACTGTATTACACACAAAGGCACACACAGAGACAAGGAGATGCTGCCAACAGACTGTCCCATTTTACAAGGGGGTGTTCTATTTGGCGTCCACCCACAGCTTCCCTCCTCTCTGATCTCAATGCAGCATTTCTTATTGTCCCTTGATAAAATTGGGACGACAAAGCTTGCACTGATGTTGTAAATACAAATCCTTTGGTGAGTTTAAATGAATGTGGTTTCAGCACAAAGCTTAGACAGCCATAATGAATATATAGGCAATTGTTTTCATATCACATTAAGCCATCCCTGTTACCATACTGTAGGTTCTCTCCGGGTATTGTGGCTTCCTCCAACTGTCAAAATACATGTGTTAGGGTGAAAATTAGTGACTAAAAATTGCTTTTAGAAAATGGGAGTGTGAATTTAATGTCAGTGTATGTGCGCCCTGCGACTAACTGCCCATTGTCCAGGCTGTACCCTGCTCAAGGCCCATATAAAACTCCAGTCACAAATGAGTGTGATTTCTACATAGATACAGTACCTCACTCTTTAGTCTACACAGCCAGCATTTTACCCAATCTAAAAAAAAAACATCAAAATTCAGCCCTCCCCATTACTTGTGGAAATAGAAAACTGTCAGATGGATTACATTTGGAAACTTAAGCATGTTATAAATGCCTTTGAAAAGGGGTAGAGGTGGAGAAATATTTTTCCAGCTAGTGTGTTTTTGAGAAGAGAGGCACACAGACAGACGGGGTGAGATAGGAGAAGGCAACCGGCGGTGGTGCTGGAGAGGTGTGACTGTTTTCTAAACTGATTTAAGGCCAGTCGTCCCAGACCCCAAAAGCTTCCAACATGCCATGGGGAGTTGTGCCATAATCCTCTGTTCCAGGTAAACAGCTTTCTTTTTTCCCAAAGCCTGTGCACATTTCTCACACCTTCATAGACTTGAAGAACTCTTTCCAAACATTACACTTTGACACTTTGAACATTTTTCTTACTTAATGCTAATGGAACTTTCTCTCTCACAAAGGGGCTTATTTACTTTTTGATGAGTAGGTGATGGTGTGCAAAGATATACAGTTTATTTTATTATTTATTTATTTTATATTTATTTTACATTTGTGATTCCAGTTTGTTTCTGTATGTTCTGTTTTTGTAGTAATGTGAAATCCTGATTCAAATTTAAATGCCATCTACTATATTGTGCTCTTGACTCCCTCCAACGGCCCCTGATAGAAAAACAGGACACTATATTTTTCATGTATGTTTTGTGCTTTACTGTAGATAAGTCACAGCTTTGATAGTGTGCTGTAAACTTGTTGTGCTCATTGATGCACACAACAGCGTTTCTGTGTTGCCAGCTTACAGTGGAGGAACTCTTCTGTTTACACTCCATCACAGACACTTAAACACTGCTCCCGCCTGTGCCTTCCACTCCCTCTTTAATCTCTCGCTCCTCTCATTTCTTTTCTTTTCTCTCTCCACTCCATTTAGTCATTAGGTCGGCTCTCATCTGCATAAGCTTTCCGTTGTAGCACTCCATTGCACTGGGCTCCAGCTCATGTTTATTAAATAAGCCTTCTTGTTGTGTCAGCCCCACAGCTTGCCCAGCTCTCTGCCTTGTCCTATTATTATTTTTTTCTTTCTTTCTTTTTGTCATCCCTCGTTCTGCGATGGGCATGCTGGCTCGACCTACCCCTTCCCCCTCGCCTCTTATTCCGCTGTGGGGGTATTAAAGGCTGTTTCTGTTGCCCGTCACTCTTCATAAGTGGTGTCTTGCTCAGTGTGTTGGGCCTGTTCCCTGTGTGAGTGCACCTCAATGCCCCGGTGCGCGCCTCACTACAGGCCCCACTCAGAATGGAAATGAAGGCAGTCTGTAATGAGTTCCACTCAGCCAGGGAGCGCGACCCCTCCGCCATCAGCAGGCTTAGAGGAGGGAATCAGAGAGACTCGCCGAGGGCACAGAGACGGGGGTCAGAGATGGAGGGAAGAAGAGGCTCATGGGAAAACACTGCTTTTTTATATTTTTTAAACCCCCCTCTTTAGTGCCTGGTTGCCAAGCTGCTACAATGTTAAGCTGGCCTTTCTTTCGGTCCATAGGGAACAGTGAGGAACATCACATGGGGTGGGAGAGAAGACAGGAATGATATTTCCTTAGGGTAGGTTGGGAGAGGTGGAAGAAAAGGACAACGTCACGGAGCAGAGGACAAGATATATCAGAGAATTACATTAGAAACAAAGGTATAATCTGTTTTCAGCACACAAGACTGGTACAGTATCTTACATGCAAAAAGACTATTAATCCTAAAATGAGTGGTCCACCTGCTGGCTGGTCTGTGAGCAACAGAGGATTGAGATGAAGAATAGGTTTTATCAGTAATAAAAATAATATTGTATATGCTGAACTAAAAAATCTATGATTTAAATATTGTGCAGTTTGTTGCATAGGAATTGCACAGGATAGAAAAAAATCCACAGAATATACTCTTAATGAAGTGCTAATATAGTTTATATTTATACTAAAACAGGCAGGTGCATAGTTGTAACAATGTTAACAGCCTTCTTTATTTATGTGGACTGTGTAAAAGTGAGAGTTGTGTGGCTGTGATGGATGACAGACAGCTGATAAGGAGACCTGGGGTCAAAGCAGTCAAACAGTGTACAGATACAGACCGACTTGGCCTTCTTATCTATCTTTGTGTGTTTGAGGCACAACTATTGTACACAAGGCTGTCTATTCGATAGCAGATGCCTCACTGGGCGCCAAGCCCATGCAGGACTTGTGTATGTGTCGGTGAGAGAGGGTAATGGCTGACTCTAAAAGACCTCTGACCCTGCTGGGCTGCACAAGTCCTCCAGTGTTTCTCCTCACACTGATTAAAACACACAAACACACTACACTCACACATGCTGCGCTCTGCCATCAGCACAAAGGAGAAAGAGGACATGGAGAGTAAAGGGAGAAAGGTGAGGTCAAGACTGACAGACCCAGTCAAGAGATGTGCAATGAAGCGCATGAAGAGATCAGAGGACAACAATTCACAAGAACAAACGGTGGAAAAAGGTAAATGCTCAAGAAGAAGCACAGTTTTAGGATTATTCTAAGGTATTTTCCACTTAAAACTTTATTAGTTTTATCAGGAATAATGCCAATGCCTCTACAAAATAAACACAAATTTGTCCCTTTTTTCCTTAAAGGTATGAGGTATTTTCATTTCTAAATATTTCTAAATATAAGAAAATGCTTAGTTTACTTATATTAGGATAAACTTGTTGGAACATTTCAGAATCATTCAAAATACTGTATTAAACCACAATGTCTCTCTTCATGATTACATCTTTGTATCACTGTTGGAGTCACTGGATCATTGTACACATCTGGGTGTGTGAATTTGTTCACAACACAGACATACTTTTACCCCTTGAGAAATGTTTCTTGTCATTTGAGTATGCTTGAGGTGGTCCATGGGCCACTTTGTCTATGCACGCACCTAAGTGTCTGTGCATTTCTCCTCCCGTGGACAAATGTGTGTGCCTTGCTCATGCAGCTGACCCATGTAAAGAGGTGCAGTGTTTGTGTGTGGGACATACATAATGGATGCTCTGCCTACCACACAGAGAGGAGAGCACAGTGCCGTGAGGAATTCCCAGCTTAACAAGCCTGAGTGTGCATGTGCGTGATCTCAGGAGACAGGTAGAGAGAACAGGCAAGTGCATCAATAGCTGATCTTAAAGCTAAAACAGCAGCATTCTTCTATCCTATATAAGTATTTTTTGTGTCATTTGAGTTTTGCGACACCAATCTCTCCTCATTCTTGTACTTCACCTTTTTTTGTAATATTGTGTCTCTATCATGTCAAACTGATCCATCTTGCCCTAGACCCGACTTTCTTTTGAAGTGGAAATGTCATCAATTCTGGAACCTTTCCAGAAAAGATCCCCTAGAGTCTTCCACCTATTAGGTACTGATAGCATGCATGCACATACACAGTACCTTCCCAAACATTAGCCCTACAACACATTTTAGGATTTTAGGATTTGTAAGAGAAAAGGAATTTGTAACCAAAACCAAGTGAAGGGATTATGCCATGGCAAAGATACCAGCACTTTGTAGCAACTTCCCGCTATAAAATTAAAAAATTTAAAAAAAAACTTTTATTCTGTATGCAATGTTTTATTAATGTACTGTTAACTAAATATTTCATTAGTGTTCAATATATGAAACTCTATTTGTTTTACTGCATCGTTGATGTTACTGAGTTGTGCATTGGGAAATTATTAAAAGCAAAACGTTATACTTGATAACTTTACACTTTTATAATATGACAAATATGGTTGATATTATGGGAATTATATTATATTTACATATTTACCTATAACATTGTGTCAAGCCAATTTATTTGAGTCTGTTCTAATTCAAACAATGCATCAGGAAGAAATTGATTGTTGGCAGCAGGTGCAGAGATTATTCTATTTCAAAATTGATTGATGAACTAGGATTTCTAGTCTAGTCTAGGTTTTCAGATTGTAGAAATTATACAATATTCAGAGAGTGTCAGTACTGCGAGTGAAAATACCTTTGTTGATACCAGAGCTCAGAGAGGTTTGTGAAAATACAATGGAAACATTACCAATTATATCCAATCATTATATCAAAAACCTATCACACAATGATAAAACACAATGGATGTCCACTAATGTCTGCCTAATAAGTGAACGACGAATGGTATTCCAAAATCTTCAGTATTTTGTTAAAGTATATGAACAAATGATTTGTATGAGAGTGTAGAGGGCAGCACCCAGAGGTGCTGAAGTGTCTGCACCCTGGAGCAGACAAAGGTAGACTGGCTCAGAGAAGAAAAGGAAAGCCGTTGGGGCAGAGTGAAACGTGAAAAGATTGCCCTGTTTGGCTTTTGTAAACATCAGCGAGAGCAAAGAATAAGGCACAGAAGTGATGTATCTCAATTCCATGTTTGGGGCCAGAGCAGAAGGGGGTCTCTATTATAATAGCCAGGTCAGAGGGATCAGTGCCATTCAGAAAAGAAAACAAGCCTCCAATTAAATAACATTGTTAAGCAAGTGAGCTGGAACACAGTGGTAATACATGTCTTCATAAGCACATCAATTTTGAAAGTAGTATGTGCGCTCGTGCATGCTCCTGTGCACTTTTCTGTTGTAACAGGGGCAACAGGCTACTTGAAGTGTCGCCATGGTGCTGTAATTAGTGAACAGAGGTGAAAGGTTGGCCACAACTCTGCCAGCCCGGGACAGGATCTCTCTGAAGAGTGGGGGGCCATGGGAGTGGTGGTGAAAAGGGAGGGTTTTACAAAGCACAGACTAAGCATGTGTAGTTAAAGGAGTCTCATGATTGAAACTGAAGAGAACAGAAAGCCATTAGGGAGTGTTAGTTTTGTAACGGTTATACTCCAAGTAAACTCTTCTCATTCGCCAATCCTGACATGAATAGCTTGAAATTGTTTGAGGAAAATCTTTTGAGAAAGAATACATTTGAATGATTTTATAGTTCTAAATCTTGACTGTGTTTTAAAATAGAAAAATTATTGGGTAAAATAAAAGCCCAAACTGTTACTGTATTTTCTCCTTTTTGCACATACCTGTCTATATAACATATATATATAAGTGTACATCAATGTTGCACAGGCTTGTCTACACTATATCAGAAATGATCTACAAGAACATGTTCTACTCCTGCCCCGCTTTACCACGCTGATCTTGCCTCACTGGTATATAAATTAGTAAAGCAACAAAACAAGTTTCCTCCATCTCATAAAACTTCCTGCAGATGTCCTGTCAGATAGCATTGTTGAGGAAGGGTATAATAACACTTTCTGTTCAGCTCTCAGCGTAGGAAAAGTACTGTCTTTATCAAAGGATAACATCTCTAGAGAGAAGAAAGAACAGTTGCTCTTGTCAGGTTGTCAGTTTGAGTTCAACAAAAAGTAGGCCTGTTAATAATTATGAACCTTCAAACGTAATGTAATTTTAACTGTTCTTATATATGTGCAAGTCACATTTATTTAACAATTTTTAATTTTAAACAAAGCACCAATAGTTTAAGTTTATTCTAAATGCAAAAAATGGCTTATAAATATAGTTATTATGAATGAAACCTTTCACTCACTTTGCAACAATGCTGTTAAGAAGATGTGCATTGTTTCATTCTGCAGAGCAGACACATGAACACAAGGAGCTGTTGGGGTTTTTTATAGTTTAATTTGGTGAATGTTTCCAGTGTTTGGATTGCTTATGGCTTTCACATGGATCATTGATAAGATTTGAGTGTGCAGTAGGTCTTCACATGAGCTTTAAGACAGACTTGTGTGTTGCCCTGTTATCTTCATGTGTGCACAGTGCTATAAATTGAGGGAGTGCGCCTGTTTAGAGTGAGCCAACTGGCATTCAGCCCTTGGCAGTGGGCTGGGATTCACATGCCTGCCTAGCTCCACCACCTGTCTGGTCTCTGGAAGAGTCACCAGGACCCTGTGGATGGGTTGGTGTGATGTGCATGTGCTTCTGTGCAGTGTGTGTGAGTGGGTCCAGGAGACCAGAAGGTGGTGACCCAGTCAGTCTTTTAGACCTCCAGATCCTGGCCCACTGAGAGGTCCTGGAAGAGGGTGCTGTGGCAGTGACCTGGTCTAGCCTTTAATATCTCCAGGAGCCAATGAGAATCTGCCTGTGCTTCCCTTCATCCATCTGTCTGTCTGCCTGTCCATCTGCATCCTCAAATGTGTCCCTGTCTTCTTGACTCAGTGTTGGCCTTCTTGAAGCCACAGGAGGTCGGTGTTAGAAAGGGCACTGGAACATTTCTAGTCTCTATAGATCTGATATTGAAATCAGAAGCACATCATTTTGCTAACAATATTGATGTGTTAAATATTTCAATAATAAAAAAAAAAATACAGCAGCAAATTCATCAAAAACTCTTTAACAACAATATGTGTGTTGTTTGCTGTCTCTGCGTGGGGGTTTTCAGAAAACCCTCATACTACCTTTCACCAGGGGGATTGTGCGAACATACACTTACTCAATAATTCAGCCTCTGCAAAGAGTGGTTCTGATTAAATAATGAAAGAGCTTGGCAGTGATGATCAGGTTTGTGCGTGTATCTGTGATCTGAAAACTGGCTTAGTCATACATTGCAGCCGAGATCATAATAATTACAATCCGGCTGGCCCCAGACATCCTCAAAATATGAAAAGAAAGCCTTGAAAATACTGTTATGGCTATTTGTATGCTAATGTATTACTAGTTCCTCACTCACTGCAATACCAAGATCCAATCATGAACACACTTTCTGACTGATCATGTGATTAGTGGAAAAAAAAAGTCTCATATCAAATGTTCATTGAGTTTTCTATCTGATCAACCTTCAACTTGCTGTTCATGTTTTGTGTGCTCGGTAGCTAGGCGGATCCCATCGTCATGTCTATGTAAAGAAAACACTAGTAACAGCGTATTGTTGCTAACAGTTCAGGTGCAGGTCAGAGTTCAGCTCAGACAGGGTGAGAGGTCAGAGACTATTGAAGCCTGTTGGAGTCTGGGGTTTGTGTTGCTATGACCGGTTTTAGACCACATGTCCGGGTGCTTTAGGCTGCAGTCTACCCTTTGAACCCTAATGGCGGGTAGGTCTACACAAAAGGCCACCAGAGCTCGGCCTCTGACCTCCAGAGCAGCAGGGGTCACTGAGGGCAAATGTAACACTTATTGGGTAACTGTGTGGTCATATTGCTGACTGAATAACTGAGTTAACTAACTTACAATGTTTATTCAGATACATGAATACACAGTTTATTGTATTGCAGATACGTTGTATCTCAAGCCATATGAGTTACTGGTAGAAAAACATCTTGTGGGGGTATTATGCATTCCTCTAAAATATATCCATTTCTGTTTCATACATGCACTTTGGACAAAACGTGTTATGGTTCTGCCTACCCCTCTCCATCATCTACTTTGATTCCTTTGATATTTTTTTGCATCATGTGTGAAATCAGTTCAGAGATCACACAATAGCCATGCTGTGTATATGTCCTTATCACTGAGGCAGACCTAGGAGGTATAATGTGGTAAAGCTGTTTTTTTCTATAATGTGGGCTATTCTTCATGTCTTATCTGAGCCTGCTAATGTCTTGGGCCAGTGGAGGCAGGAGTGTGCGATTCATGGCCTAGACCTTGGCTTTGTGAAAGCATACATTAATAACCTTCTCTTCCCCCAGTGCCTCTGCAGCACCTTCACTACACATACGGCCCATGGATGTAGCTGTCCTCTGGACAAAGACAGTGCAAAGATCAACAGCCTTTAGGAAAGATGTGACAGTGATTCAATGAGAACAAGAGAGAAAGGAGCAGAAGGGTGGAGTGTAATCCACGCTGGACAATAATCTTTAACATGGGTTCTTTACGAGTCTGTTAAATTACTTATACATGTAATGACACTTATATTTTCATGTACTTGTGTTTGTTGCATTTAAACCGTACATCTGAAGAAGAACTTTGGCCCAACAGTCAAAAATTAAGTGATGTTTAAACTATTAATTAATAATCCTTGTACTTTAAATATGAATAATCACATCCGTTTTCTGATTTTTGTATATACTCATTATTATTTTGTACATTATGCATAGTATTTACTTGAGATTTACTGACATTTATTTAGTGTTACTTGTATCTTTTCTCGGTTCTTTGGAGTATGTTTTTATCCTTAGAACAACTTGAACAAATTCTGAAGAAATCCTCCCTTCTTTCCGCCTTATGTAGTACTCAGTGTGTGTGAGAGACAATAGTAAGGAGGAAGATTCGTCTCCGTTGAGCAGTACTCAACCCTGTGCCCTATTAATTAGCTCAGTAAATGCTGTTGAGATTACAGCAGGGGAAGTGAAGCATGTAAGTCAGAGCTGGATAAAGAGGCTCTGCTCGGAGGAGGAGAGGTGGGAGGGAAAGCTGCACATTCACACATTGCAAACAAGTGACACATAGCAGATATTTAATGATTAGAGGCTTTGGGCA
Source organism: Hypseleotris bucephala (assembly GCA_036025885.1). NCBI lineage: Eukaryota > Metazoa > Chordata > Actinopteri > Gobiiformes > Eleotridae > Hypseleotris > Hypseleotris bucephala. The sequence goes on from JAVQKG010076773.1 coordinate 19,522, forward strand.
AAAGAAGATTTATTTTTTTTAAAGCAGAGGGAAAACTGTGGTTTAAAAAACACAAACACTCTTAATAACAGGCTCTTTTTTCATCTTGTACTTTATCTTTGTGCTACTGTCTGTCCTAATATATCTGTTCTTCTTGGTGTTTGTATTGATGCCACCCACTTATTATAGATAAAGGCAAAAATGAAAAGTAGAACCCAGGACCCCAGGGTGATAATGAATTAGTTTTCTATGGAGTTGTCCTCTTCAAGTGCGTCGAACATACTGGGACTAAATTAAAGACTGTGTGAACACAGAATGGATGTATTGAGTTACAAATTTGTTATCTTACAGAATAGCCTAAATATAGTCTTATATATATAATTTTCAATCACAAAAAAGAGTCAAAAAATGTTATTTAGGGCTGTTATTACGAAATTTGCTGTTTCATTCAAATATATACTTTCTAGCCATTTTTGCTACCCTTGTAGAATCATTATCTAATTTATATGTCTTCATCTTCAAAACCTACGTAACTGGTGCTCACTGCATATTGTTTTTGCTTTTTTTCAAACTATTCTTTGTAAACCCAATAGATCATCAGTTTTGAAATACTCAGAATGGTCCACTTGGCTCCAACCATAGATATATATAAAGGCTAGATGGTTCGAGGCGGAGTCCCCGGCGTCGCCAACCGGTGGCCATCTTACCCCAGGGAGTTGTTCTGGAAGTTTACATAGCAGCGGGTGGAAGACTAGTGATCTGCGCACACAAAAAAATAGGCTTAACTCTCTGAAATACTGACGGATTTGCAAACCGTTTGGTTTATTAGAAACATAGTAAACGTGGCTATGATTCAGGGGAATTGGAGAAGTTGAAACTGAAGATTTTCGTGATTTAAAAACGATTTCATTGGGCCGCATAGTCTTGTATCAGGGCTACAAGTGTTAGCTCCTTGGTTTCCCTGTAACATTTTTAGAGAAACTACTAATTTGTATACATTTCTTACAAGTATATTGTGGCAAAAAATTTAAAGGGTATTTTTGCATTTTATTGACCACAAACTAAATGCTAAAATGATCTTCTTTGGGGGTTGAAGAAAGACAACAAGAGAAAACCTTTCAACATATAACATTTGTCAAATATTTCCACAATTGATTTTAGTATAAGTTAATTTTGTACTTAGTTCACATGTAATACAATGTATGTGTTAATATTTGCACTAAAATATCCCACCCTCTGTTCTCAGTGGGACAACATAAACAATAAATGGTTGCCATGGCAACCGAGGAGTGCGCTACTTCTCGCTTGCTGTAGCCAATGAAATGAATCTATATATCAACATTATAGACATTGTATAGACAGACAGGGGTACGTATGTGTCTTAAAAACAGTTCTGCTTCTAACTTAACTATTAAAATGATTAGCTCTTAATGGGTCATACTGATTTAAGATATGGGTAAAGTTGTTAATTTAAGCTAATCTGTTTCCTTGTAATTACGAGATCTTTTCTCATAATTACGTCTTTTTTTCTCGACTCGAACTATGATTTCTTTTTGTAATTACATGATAGAAAATAAAATTACAGTACATTGAGTACAATGCTTCTTTCGTACTTTACCTATCTGCATAACGTTATTTTTACATACAATTCCATTATAATTCCACTGTATCATAACTACACCTTTGACGTTTACAATAAACCAAACAGTTTGAAAATCGGTGGAAAATGAGCAAGCTATGATTATTTTAAGAGTAAGTCCACCAAGATGGCCGCCCTGTGACGACGTTCCACTCCATAGGCCAGCAGCGCAGGCAAGGTATCTAGCCTTTATATATATCTATGGTTATACTAATTACTGGGTAGTAGTATTGTTGAGAGTGACATTGACAGAAAAAAAGCTGTTGCAAAAAGGCTTGTCCTGAAGTCAGTCCGTCAGACATTTGGACAACGACAAAGACATTGGAGATAAAAGAACAGAGTATGAAGGCCACCGCAGTTACCTTTTAAGCTCTCATTAGTGGTGTCTCATAGTCACTGTACTGCAGACAGGAGTGTGTGATAATGAGGACAAGGGTCAGCTACTGTTAGGCTTTTATGTTTAATATACAAAGTGAAGACCAGATTAAACTCTTCATGCAATAAGGAAGGAGATCACAATCAAAGATTTGTGAGACACTTGGTGGCTTTAGAATGTAATGAAAGAAGAAAAAGAATTTATGAGAGGAGTTAAAAAGTAGAAGTAAAAATGTAGAGTTTTTGAAATCTCAAGTTCAATTAATGTACAAATTCTTCACCAAACTAACTCAAATGATTAATAATATATTTCTTTAAATAACTAATACATAAAACATAAGAAACACATATGTATAGCCTAAATCTTCAAACATTTCCAACTTAAACCAATAACTTATAATCTATCTCAAAATTGCAGCTGCTTCAAATCAGTATCACTCAAGTGGAAGTCAAAAGTATGGTAGTATGGAAGTACTGTTTATTCACAAAGTCACTAGTAAATATTACAGGGTAAATTTGATTTAATTTGTAAAACATTTACTCAGGGTAAACAAATGTGTTACTAACCAGCTCTGGATACAATGTAATAAAAATCATATTCAAATCTACAGTGATCATATCTCTCATCTCTTCATGCTAATGAATGTTAAATGCTTTTCATCTCATTTTCCATGATGGTTTTAAAGCTCTGCAGATTGCTGCCAATTCCGGATGTGCTGCTAAATGTTCTTTTTATGCACCATTACAATTTTTCTTGAAAGCCTCATTGTAGTTACATCCTAGCGCAGCATGCTTCAACCACACATGGATTTTATGTAGTGTTACTTGAGGATAAGAAAGAGCTGCTATAAAACCCTAAATCAAAGAACGGAGGTGGTCTTTGATTGCTCCTTATGCAGAGATAATAACGTCACCAGGGCGCCAACATGCAGCATCACCTTAGGGTGCATGGGCCCTGCCAAGGACACATGAAATGTCCTGGCATCCAAAACACCAAAGTCACCTATCCATCAGCGATATGAATAACACATCTGAGGAGGACATAAACTGCCCCTTGTCCTCATAATTGCAGACAGAGTAAATTCAATCTATTACTACATGTATAGAATAAGTCAATATCGTAATATGATTCAAATATATCCAATTACTACTGAATAAAGAGGTGTATGATGGTTGGGAGAATTTTGAAACAATGTAATAAATTCAATGGTTAAAGTTGTAGTTTGTATGTTTCCTAAAATAATAATAAACACATTCTGTCCGATAACAGTTGAATTATTATTATTATTATAAGTGCATTTATTGTATTCATTGTATTTATGGGCTTTAGGCAGATGAAAAATGGCCACAGCAAACATAATAGCAAACAGACAACTATTCACTCACACACTTATTCTCCTAACCCATGCATGTATTTGGAAACCAGAGAAAGAACCCACAATAACACTGGGATGACATGCTAACTTCACTGAGTAAGACCTTTTTTCTAAACAGTGCCAAACATAAACATTGTTGAAGGAAATGCAAATCGAATCTACATACAGCCAGTGCAAACAGTCAATATGTTTTCCTCTTCAGAGCTGATATTTACAGCAATCACTACATCATTATCACAGGTCTTTTTTAAAGCAAGCTTTGAATCAGTATCATTTGTCAAGGAGCTATGTTTTTTTTTTTTTTTTTTTACTTTATTTTATTTTGCTGGTATTCAACATCTCTGAGACACTAATTTGAGGCCAGTGAAGGAGAAGCTTAATAGCGGGCACAGATTTAAACACACAAATACATAAATTGGTCATTACACACTATTCATCTCATGTCTATGCATAGAATATGGTCAGATTACATGTCATCCACTTCATGACTGTAGTGTTGGCTCCATTATGGCACTAATGTCCTGAAGATGGTGTGGCTAGAGATTAAAAGTCATGTACTCTGACAGTGAACCGAATTTTTTTTTTTTTATTTCACAATGTGTGTAAATCAATCCTTTTAAATGTTATAGCGACACATTAACCAAGAGGTAAACAGAGGACATACAGGAGCAAAAAAAAAAAAAAAGGCAAAAAGACACAAGTTATATTCCTCTACCTTTACAGGAGGAGCAAAAAAGGTGACAGTTTGACTTCTGCTAAAAATGAAAGTCCTATAAACTAAAATAGACACTGAGCTGTCTGGCCATTAACAATAATTTATACTATTTCCATCTTTTCAAAGCCATGTTCAATATTTTGTTTCTAAAATGTATTGATTTGTCACTGACTATTTTCTACTGTTTGGTCATTAACTATAAATGATGTCAGTATTACCCACGTGTCAAGTAAACAATTCATTTCAATATGTACAATATTTTAGAAGAGCTTTTTCAGCATAAACATGGTGTCAAGATGGATTATTTTGGAATATCTCATAACCCTACAGTAAATAAACACAAGCCACAAGTATTACAATTACAATCAAGTAGACTCTATACAATGTAAATAAAGTCAAGATCGATTCCTTCCAGGGCTCTATGCCTTGTGTTCTTGGGCAAGACACTTCTCCTATTTGCCTTGGTATAAATATATTGTGTTTTTATTACTATTATTAAAAGAAAAAAAAACATATATCTAATTCACTATGCCTTGTGTTTTTTTTTCCAGATTCAGATGTATAGTGTACCCATTCAAGCAGAAGCTCACCATATCCACTGCCACTCTGATCATCATCATCATCTGGGTCCTGGCCATATCCATTATGTGCCCGTCAGGCGTCATGCTTCAAGTGACCAAGGAGCACACCATAAGGGTCTTACTGGGCTATGACAACAAAACCAGTCCTTTCTACTGGTGCCGCGAGAACTGGCCCAATCAGGAAATGCGCAAAATATACACAACTGTGCTTTTTGCAAACATCTACCTAGCCCCACTATCTCTCATTGTGATTATGTACGCGCGGATTGGCATAACCCTTTTTAAAACAACAGTCCCTACGGGCGGTAAACCGGGCCATGACAACCGCCACACTGTGTCAAAGAAAAAACAACGTGTCATTAAGATGCTTCTAATTGTAGCCTTGCTTTTCATCCTTTCCTGGCTGCCGCTTTGGACCCTCATGATGCTAAGCGACTACGCTAGCTTGACCGAGCAGCAGTATCGCATTATAAACATTTACATATACCCATTCGCCCACTGGCTAGCCTTCTTTAACAGCAGCGTCAACCCCATTATCTACGGCTTCTTCAACGAAAATTTTCGCCGAGGATTTCAAGCTGTTTTTAAATTTAGCCTGTGTACGGCGAATGGACAGCGGAGGAAGACCTATTCTCACAGACTGCAGGGGAACTCAGTGCTCCCGGCCAATAATGTGCAGACCTCTATGGAGCCTATCTCGTTGAACAGCCTGGAAAAGACTAACTCTAGGAGGCTGAACCATGTGACTGAGCAGGACCTGGTAATGGAGGACCTAGAAAAGGGCTCATGTAGCAGTGGAGGTGTGACTGCTGTGTCTATATGAAGATGTAGTTATATTGATCATTATTATTGAGTGATGATGGTTATTTTTGCAATATAGAGTATTGACTTTGGGGTAAAAAGCAAATTATTCTTTGGTAGAAAGCACAGCAGATCAACTTAATAGTTGTTTAAATATGGACTAAGTATTTATAAGAAAGATAATGAGGGGAAAAAAAAAAATCTTGATGGTCTTTGCAGTGCAGTCTTTGTCAGTTTTAAAATGTAAATCAGAAAAAAATGGTTTTGATAATGTTGCCCCAGGTAAATATGCCTGTATACAGTATACAATGGTCCACAATGTATCTGAAGATATATTATATTTATATACTTTTTTCCCAATTTCAAAGAAGTAATCTTAAGATTGAACAAAAATTAAGAAACATACTTCTGTGCAAATGTTGTAGGCAGATATGAGGACATGCTTTGGGATATTTATTATTATGTTTTGTCTATTTTATTTGTATTGGGAATCTACTAATGTTAAAACCAGGTTTGTGGAGCTCCACTAGGTGAATATATAATGTTACTAACTGAAACCAAGACAGGCTTATGTCACAATAAATGTTATAAAGTCAATTATATTAAAAACAAATTAATTTGAAAGCTTTTATAATTTGCTGCATTTTCTTTTTACCTGCCTGAAAAAATTGCACAGCATGTCTTAGAAGTCACAAAAGCACAGCGCAAAAGCAAATGAATGGACAATTGTTCGTGGACATTGTTAGCTACTACTGCTCCTTGAGATACCTCTGTACAAATGTATAAAACAGTGCATCAAACAACCTCATGTTTACAAAGCAGACTTCTGGAGCACAAATTGTTTTTTTTTCTGCTGAGAAAAAGTCCTATATCTGTCTATAAACATATTAAAAGGTAAATGTTTGATGCAATCTGAAATGTGGTATATATTCACGAACATATCATGAGCCTGTTTTGAATGTACCCGTAAATCTCAATTCTGTGTATTTCTGTTTTTTGAAATATGAGAATCTATGACGTGGAGTTTTCTGCTGCTCTCTCTGTGTATATGGTTAACTGTGAATTCTTATGTAGTTCTGTCAGATGCTACTTGTACTGGGGATTTTGGTATGGGCAGACACACAGTGCATTTACTACTACAATATATAAATGTTCTATTTGGTCACAGGGCTCCAAGTACATTTCCCCAGCTTATTTTGCAAAGTTGATTTGTTTAAAAAAACGTTGAACATTGTGATTTAAATACAAGCCACTACCATAAGCTCTACAGTAATAAGTATATTTTTTTCATTTAATATTTTTTTGCTAAATTGCGTCACACTGTTTTGCAGTAAAAAAAAAAAAACATCAGGTTGAGACATTCTTATTAAAAATTTTTGGACAGCTCAACAAAATTTCAAAACAGATTTCAAACAAGATGGTCCTTAAAGTTCTTCTTCCCATGTTTTTCTTTAACTTCAGTGTTCTTCTGTTTTTGTGTCATATAAAAAAGTACCATTTACTTTTTGACAAGACAATACTTAATCGGTCAATATGTCTCGTGGGGGTTGAAGGCAGGATAAGGACAAATTCTTTTTTAAGCACTACAGCTTTAACTTCTAGATACAGTAGATCCACATTCTTTAAAGAAAATCTGTAACCATTCTTCTGTGTAACATCACAGCATTCAGCAATAATCGTGTGTCCGTTACATATATTGTTGTATGTGCTAGCACCTGCAGCACCATTGTCCTTTGGTGACGCTTTTTCAACCCATTTTTATTAAACTCAGAGAGGTCACAACTCATTGGATATTGCTATTTAACTCTCCTGTTGCACCATTACTCAGTTTGACTGAGTTATTGGTTGTGGTATGTTCTGGGTGACTGACCATCTGGATAACAAGTCCATACCATAACTGGTTGAATGCAGGCAACAAAACACTGGGGCAATAAAAAACATAGATATTACACACCAGCCTTGGGATTGTAAGCATCTTGGCATGAGGCAGGGATGTCTGTATGGTTTAGATCAAGTAGCTTATGTCCAACATAGGATGAAATGTTTTCTTTAGGCCTGATTTTTTTCCTGGTTTAATCCTTGTTCACATCATTGGGTTAGTCCTGGTTTAGCCCAGTGGTTTGGTCTTACTACACAAACTGTTGGACCAATTTAGCTCTGATTTCTGGTTTAGTCCTGATTTGTATAGTTTAGAGCTGGTTTAGTTTTGCTTTACATCTCTCTTTTGTCCCTCGGTTTTTACATATTACATCTAGTTTAGCCTTTGTTCCAACATGGTTGGAACAAAGGCTTTTTCCTAGTTTGATCCTAGTTTAGCCCTAATATGTGTAGTAATTTTGTGTGGCCTAACAGCACCTCTTGCACAATAAATTAACTTGCAATTACAGTCAACCCTTCAGAAACAAAACTACAAAAATACAACTTCTTTCATCACAGTGGTCTGTTCTCCATTTATTAAACTGACAAATTTGTCAAGGGGATTAACAGTCATTCTATACACTTCATTTCACACAATCAGTGCAATGTTTATTTTCACCCTTCAGCTTTGAATGTAATGAATTTGTACTTTTAGGTGCCTGTGGTGGTGAGAGTGTCTCTTTTCTGCTCTCTGACCCCAAACAAGTGTAAATGAAATGACTGTGAACATATTATTTAGGGATTTGGGGACTTGCTATAATTGTTTGCATGTGATTGTCTTGTTTACCAGCATGTGTGCGGTTTTATATCTACAGTACATGTTTGAGAAAAAAAAAACTCTTAAGGACACAATGTATAGAAGGTTTTTATAGCGAGTTAAGTAGAAGCTTTTGTTTGGAAAGTAAGGGTGTCTGATTTAATTGTGAAGGGCTATTACATTCTCGATTACCTCCGTGATTGTCTGCTGAACTGATCCAGTTTATAGTCAGGGTCTGAAGAATTAACAATGGCTCATCAATGCTGTCTTCATGGTGTTAGAGGTTAGGTTGTTTTTCTTTGCACTCAATGCTTAGCTGTGAATGACATTAAGAGCTGTATTATTTGAAGGGATGAAATAATGGAATATGCTGTGCCTCACCATGCAAGAAAAACACATATACTTACACTATTGTACTGTGTATTGATTTGGCATAACATTATGACCACTGACAGGTGGCCATGTCTTCATAGTGGTACTTGTTTAAGGATGGCTTATATTACCATATTAGGGAGCAAATTGATATTTTGTCTTTAAAATGTATTGCGTTGGAAGCAAGAAAAAATAGCCAGGCATACGGTTTAAAGCAATTTTACAAGGGCCAAAATGTGATTGCTTCACAACTTGGTCAGAGAGAATGATACCAGAATAGTAAGTGCATTGCATTTTGTTTGGGACCAATACAACAAGTGACCATAATGTTATACCTGACTAATGGTGTTTAGAGTAATCTGGGACAACTTCAACCATTCAATCAATCAAACTTGTTATAAAGTGCTTTTCATACATTTAAAATGCAACACAAAGTGCTTTACATACAAAGTTAAAAACCCAACAACCTCTCTCCACTATCATCACAGAAACCATCACCATACACACATACATACAGGCAAGTAACCAGACCACAGCCACTGGGACACCACACAGGGTTCACAGCCATGACCAGACACACTATCAATGACCAGTACGACGGACAGCACCCCCACAGCCCTGGCTTATACAAGCCCCAGTGCAGAGGGCTCCCTCTCTGAGGAACACTGGAAAATAAAAATAACAGTGAGAAGATGCCTCCCTGTGAGTGTGTGTCCTGACTTTAGGTATGATTAGAAAAGCAGTACTGGAGGATCAGATTAAGCAATGATACCCAGATTTTCTACTAGAGATGAGGAATTCAAGGCCAACGCCTGTAGTTTAGAAATGTGTTTCTCTCTCAGGGCCTCAGGATCAATCACTAAAACGTCTGGACTGCACTGATTAAGCAGTAAAAAGTTTTCTGCCAGGATTTGATATCTAAAAAGGACTTACTGTACACACAGTATACAAAGTAGTAGATAGAAGACAGCAGAGAAGGGAGACATACTGTGGCAGAGTGTCCATTCTGTGAATTGAAAAGAAAATACATCTTTTATGCTATGAAAAGACTGAAGACAAGTTGTTGCCTGTTGCTTGAAACCATTACTAAGAGCATGTGGTGCTGGCACTTTACGTTGATTCACTGTTTCGGAGAAAAAAATATTTTTATGCTTAGTATTTTCTTTCAGTGGACTGTACTCTTATATGTCTTTTTTCAGTTCAAGAATATTTTAACTTGAAATCAAGTTTATGATTAGTATTAATGTAACTTTAGAGACGATTAGGAGCCAAATGTCCTATACATTCCACTGGGGTTTCGAAAATGTACTGTGTCCTAAGTACTAAAGGGTAAATGTTTCTCTAATCCTTCTAGTTGATTTCTTTGACAACTTTTTGTCAACTGTATCTGTTTAAAGAGTTGTGATGTCCATGCTTTAAAAGTCATCATGCTTATTCTGTTGTTGTTCCAGACAGGTGACAAATTCAAAAACTCATTCAAGAAACCACAATGACCATAACAGAAGCCTCATTGTTTAAAATGATTTCTCATGCTGTAGTTTAACACTTTGTCTATACTTTATATTATTGTGAAGGAAATGTAAAATATATTGAATTTGTGATAATCTTTTGATCTGAATTTGTCACCTGTCTTATGTTCCCAGGTTGTCACAGCTGTTATTGTCAATAGCAAATTGTCATAAATAAATATATTCATACTTAAATGCCTGAGGGTCTTCTACATATTAGTCTATTGTCTTACTTGTACTTATTGTGACTGAATTAAAAAAAATCTATATTTAAAGAATAAATATTTTCAATTAATTAATGTAGACAAAATTCAAAGTATAGTACAGATGTAGCATAGTATTCACTAGTAGTTAAGTAGTAACGGAACAAAAAAC
>JAVQKG010076929.1:0-19125 GCA_036025885.1 Hypseleotris bucephala
ACACTTAACCCACCTTACTTATGAATGAGTGTGTTAGTGTGCCTGTATGATTGTGGTGGTCAGAAGAGGCAGTAGGCACAGAATGGCAGCCACACTTCCACCACCTCCTCCGCCATAAGGCAGTCTGTCTTATAGCAGTTGACGCAGACGCATGGGGCGTTTCGCCTATATACATTTGCTGTCGTTTACGACAGCCTGGGTCTAGTTGATTTATTTTTTTAAATAGTGAAATAAAAGTTGAAAAAGAAGGTCTTAAGAGTAAAATGACTCTAAACATTGATGAACATGTTCTGTTTTCCCACAGAAACTCTTTGTCATCATCACCTTCAGCAAGCACATAGTAGAGCAGATGGTGTCACTGATTGGGTAAGTCTGGGGCCTGTAAAACAAAGACCTTATATTTCCATGGGTTTGAGGTTGGAAGTGATTTTGTTTATGTATATTTTGACCACTGATTGGGGAAGTATGACTGTATAAATTCTTCACTGGGGGTTGCCTGTTGCATTTTTACCAATAAAGGTATTTCTTGTACCCGCATATGCAGTCAATCTGTTAAATTAGTGGTCAGGCATGTGAGGTCCCATTCAAACATTAATGATGTGACTCAGTGGTATCAGCTTTACCTCAAAGAATGATCCCATTAAAACAGAGAAGACTTTCTCATTGTTCAAAGTTGTTAAATTATTCTGCTGCGTAGTTCTTCTTGAGATGGTCGGTTGTTTAATGAAGGTCACATACATATTCATATAGACACTTCTCATCTTATTTGTATATTTTTATCTTTCAACAATTAAAAATATATCTCATGAATTATGTAGTGTTCTAGGTGATTCACCACCATGCAGACAATGCATCATTGGTAATACTGAACATTCAGACTCATCTTGTTTTTCAGTCAGTATAGTACTGGTTATTAGTTTCTGTTTGAATACTAAAATCGTAAAATAGAGGAAAGCTGAGGATATGGTAAAAGACAACTGGAGACCTTCAAGTTATGTTTGGCAGGTAATATTTCAAATGACTATACTCTATTGTATATCAGTATTGCTTATGCTTTGTCAGCTCTATATAGACCAATTGATGTACTGACTATTTATAAAAGCTGTAGCTAAGAATATGAAATTAAATCAAATAATATATTAAAATGTGACAGGCCCCCATGTGAGTTCATGCCTCCTTCCTAATAAGGACACTGATTAGATGGGGTTTCCACCCAATAGTGGTAAGGTGATGACATCATGTCGACTCACTTCCTGGTAGAGGAGGCTGACATAGGCCCCTATAGAGAGCTAAGGAGTATAAAAGGAGGACTTTAGAGTTAGTGTTTCAGTAGTCCTTACAGTCCCACAGAAGAGGAGCTCTCAGCTGCTGCAGAGGGCCCACGTGTAGGAGTCTCTTCAGAACAAAGGAGGACCACTGATAGTGCTCTAGGATGGAAGATGTTCACAAAGATGTTCACTTGGCTTTCTTCTGTTGTATATTCAAGTCAGTATGGTGAGTAAATGTGTTTTTGTGTTTCTGTGGATGTAATTTTAGGTCTGTGCCCAAAGTTGGACCATTACTTCAAAAGCCCTTCAGTCAGTATCTGGAAGCACAGAGGAACAAGCTGCACCATGCTGGAGGCAAAGCACCAGCGGTAAGCACAATGTCTTCTTAAATGTCTATAGTTAATGTGTCTTGAAAACACATCAGTAGTTTGTGGTATCTTAGACTTTATGTCAAATGGAGTTGACTAGTTGAGTGGGACTCATAAGTAGCTTGTTGGAGAATTGACTTGAGCTGCTGTAAAGATAACAAGAAAATTGTAGTCAAAGGCATGAATTAAAGATGTTAAATTTCACTTGTAATGCTGGGGAATAACTGTATGGCTTAAAAGAAGAACGTAAGGTCAGTTAGGCCCTCCAACAGTAGGTAACTAATTTTTTACTACTTACATTACATAATTGTACATAATGACATTTTATAGATGACAATAGATACAGTATGAATGTAAAATTTTACTTCCCACTTTTAAGAAATATATTGATGCCTACTAGTCTTATGATATTGTCTCTGGTGTGGTCTGACTCTGACTCCTGCCTCTCCAGGATGAGAACTGGCTCTCGTGGGTCTTTGAGAAGGTGGTCCTGATCATGGTCTGCTACTTTGTCATTTCCATCGTCAACTCCATGGCTCAGAGCTACGCCAAGCGGCTGCAGCAGCAGAGGCACTCCGAGGAGAAGACCAAGTGATATGGGCAGGACTGGAGCTCCAACATGCAAAAGTGACTGATGTTTCTGCTGCTGCCCACAGCCTCCTGTCAGCCTCAGACTTAACTCACTACTTAAAGAGCAAACTTCACCCTCATGTACTGTCAGGGGCTAGACTCAAACCAGGCACTGTCTTTGGAGTGTGTGCTTCACCGGATGTATGTGACGTTTATTGTTTGTTTTTCAGGTTTTATAGCTCTTCCTCTCATCTCAATGTAGGTATGTGTTTAGTGCGATTGGTTCTACTGCTGATCTTAACATGTTACTTTGACATTTAATTAACCCATTCATTGACCTCACGAGTTAAACAGTGGTTCAGTGTGACTGCTGTGTACGGGCAATGCCCTTCAGATGCTATGCCTTATGCAAGACGGGAAGGTCAAACTTCCCCGGTTTAGACGTTGACTCACAGACTTTATTTAATTTTGTAACATTAACTTTTGGATGGATGTTGTATGTACAATGTGCTGCCAGGATAATTATGTACGGTCTTTTCAGGGTTTCATTTTCCTGTGTTTGTCCTCTTACACAGCAAGACCAATGTCCTTGTTTTTGGATTTGTCAAAATGGTTGGAGAAATATAGCAATATCAATGAAGCAGTGTGGTATTGATGGTTTGCACATTGTGTAAATATCTTTTTTGACAGTATGAGCAGAGGTATTTCTATTCAACTGGTCTGTGTGACAAAAGACAACTTGAACCAAAACAGATGAAAATGTGATATCATTTGTAAAGTGATAATATACTCAACTCTCTAGTCCCATTTCTGTTCTGTACATTAGGTTGACTCTTGGATAAGATCATAAAATGTAATTCATGCCACTTCTTTTTATGTCTGTTTGTCTTTTATTTAACATTTTTCCTCTTATGAAGTTGTACTTTTCGTCTGAGAAACATCTTAAGGTAAGTTTTAATATATCTTTAGCTTACTTATGGAGTAGAAATTGTACCAGTTATTTTTATGCATTTATCATAACATCCTTCTAGGGTTAAGGCCTTTATCCCAGGACCATAAAAATGGCTAGTGGGGTAACCACAGAAACTCATGGCTCCTTGTGATTTGCTTATTGATTTAGCATGCCCCTTCTGAAACAAGCCTGTCCATTTAACCTGACTTGAGAGGGCTTGGTACCCCGTGAGGTATTCCTTTTTATGCTTCTCAAAAATGTCAGTGTCCTGGCCAACTCCCCACCCTGTCAGTTAGCTTATCAGACTGGTGTTGGCTGTTATACTACTATGGCAACAGCGGTCTGTAAGCTGGCTGAAGTTTTGGGCCTACAACAATGCACTTGTAACTTGATCACTTTCAATTGAGCACATGTGAAGACCTGAAGAAGTGATGTGTCGACCATATGATCATGGTTATACATTTATTTTAAGCATTTTATCAATAAAACCATTAACATTATAACTGTCTTTGCCTGATATTTTTAACCTTTAGAATTGTGAATTTACAGGAGTGGCTCTTAAACAGTGGCACAGGTCCAGTTGCTGGCTTTTTAAATATACACCTCTTCTGTAAAGTCCTATGAGACAACTTTGTTTTGATATAGGGTTATACAAATAAAGTTGATATGATTTTTTTTTTTTGCATGTCAATGCCGACATTATATTTTGATTTAGAGGTAGCTTTCCTCCTGTAGTTTTTCTCTGATCAAGGCTTGAATTTGTTGCATCGATTTTTGTTTTGTTTGTGTATAGTCCTACTTTTTTATTAATTTGGTAAGAGAAAATGGTACAAAAGACATTTAACTCATCTTACTGCACAATAGTTTAAAAATACTTTATTTACATTGTGGGACAAATAAATGAGTGTTTCTAAGATAGATGACGGTAGCTTGAGATGACCTGCTCAAGGGATGTAAAGCCATTTAGAAAATCTTCCTCTGTGATTCCATATTTAATGTACTGGTGAACATAAGCCCTGTAAAGAGAATCGTAGATATTGAGGATTTATCATCCAACTAATGGATGCTTAGGTATACCAGTACTTGTTCACACACCTTTTAGCAAACATCTTCCAGGCTGTCTTCACCATGTTATCCAGAGGCTGCAGCAGAGACTGACTATTACTAACCAGTGTAGCAGACTTTTCATATTTATTAAAAGGGACTGGCGATTTCCATGTATTAAAAGCTTCATTTGATGACAACCAGGATGCGTAGAGAGCTGGTTCCTCAAAACCACCTATGAAAGCATTACATTAGCAAGAAATCCCAAAAGGTTACATAAAACACGATTGTTTGCCATATTCTGACCTGTCTCTGCGCTGTAGACATCTTTGCCTCGAAGTATGAGCAGATTGGCCAAAGATGTATTAAAGTTGTGTGTTGTGGAAATCTTGGTTCGGTCAAAGCTAGAAGGAGGACGCACCTGCCAATCTACACCTAAGATATCAAAAATGCATATACTTAAACCATGCAATCTGCTGTTTTGTGGGAATCTGGGGGTAATAAATGTGTAATACCTTCCTCCATCTTAGTATTTGAGATAAGCATTTGGCGTAGATGCTTCAATAGTCCTGGCCAGCTGAATGTGGTGTAAGCTATAGATGAACTAGGTATCAGAGGAATTGTGTAGATATTGAGCAGCTTGAATTCTGGGTGACATGCGAGGGAGCTCACCAATTCACCTTAGAGACAAAAATAATTAAGACATTTTTAATTTAGTATCATTTTTGTCATTCATCGCATCAAGCCCTGTTTCTTTCTTACCTAAAGAATTTCTGCTGTAAGTGCCATTGGAGTCAGCAGTGAGCACAGGCTGAAGAACACAGCCTAACTGATGTGCTATAACTCTGTTTATATCATAGAAATTGACAGACTCTCTGTTTAGCAGCTGACAGCAGATTTTGTATACAGTGTCATTCTCATGCACAAATATGGCATCAGACAATCGATATAGATTACCCAGAGTCAGCATAGAGTTATAATTCTGGACAATAACCTGAAAAAGGAAAAGACAAAACATTTTACATAATATTTTTACAAAGCTTTTGTATACAGTTTGTTGAACACCTACATCCCCAGAGCTAAAAGGCCACGTGACATGGTTGAGGATGAAGCTTTTAGGGAAAGTGTCCCTCAGACACTGTGTTATGTAGGAGCCAACCCCAGACCCAGTGCCTCCTGCAACACTCATCATAACCATAAGTCCAGACAGTCTATCACACTGCTCCACTTCTCTCCTCACTATCTCCTCTACTGCCTCTTTATGACTGGGACCATGGACACAAAATCTGGAAAAGAATGTTAATGTTTTATTTTTCCATTCCAAATCTGTTTTATGGCATGCGTTTGGCTTGCTTACCCATTGGCCCAGTTGTTACCAGATCCCTCCTTCTGACAGAAGAAGGATTTTCCTCCATATCTCCACCTGTCACACTTCGCAGTCATACTGTAGTTGATAACTTTGGGCTCCATGTCAATGAGAACTGCCCTGGCCACAAGTTCTGGTTTATAGACACAACACAATAGGGGTTTAGGCTACAGAATTTTTGATTGCATGCGCTTCTATGTTTGTTCAAGTAGAGAATGTTACCTCCATTTGTAGTTTGATGGAAGAACCGCTCGCAGCTCGCAGTGGTGTAGTTTTTTCTCTGTCCCTCGTGTGCGTCGTTACAGAGAACATCAAACAGCTCGCGTCCTACTTGGATACCACACTGACCGAGGTGAACTGTCACCACAGACATATTCAAAGTCATAGACCTTCGCAAAACATATTCTTCTGTTTCTAATTACTGTCGACGAAGGTGACCACTGAATTTGCAGTTGTAGTTTTGTCGGTTTTGTTTCTTGTTTTGTTGCTGTTCGGCTGTTTCATGGATGTATTAATAAAAAAGATTTTATAATAGATCCATGGGCTGTTTACAACCAGCGTGTGAGAAACAGCTGGCGCCAAGAAGTTGAAATGATGTTTCCGCCAGTACCTTCACAATAAAATCAACCAACAGAAAGAGTTGGTCGATAAAAATATGTATGTTTGCATATTTTAGTTTGATTATTGTTTGATTATTGTTATTATTACTATCATCATTGTTATTTTAAATCAATTAAACTTCTACTCATATAATAAACAATAATGTGTCGTATTTGCCTACAGCCATTTTGTGCTTGATTTACAATGACCAACTACAGACAAAATTGAAAAGTAGAATGAAGTATTTCTGAATGTGCGTGTTTTTTTTATGAACATCCAAGTTGGCCGCCGCCCCTCTAGTGGAGCTACACTGCGCATGCTCAGTGTAGTAGCCGGTCATGGCGGCGGAGTGTGTTTGTCCATGAGGCGGACGCCTGCTGTTCTTGCGGTGTGTGACAAGCGGTCTCAGAGAAGCGATACCATGGCGGGAGTGTTTGACATTGATTTGGATCAACCGGAGGAAAATGTCTCCGATGATGAGATCGAGGAGGTACTTTAACAAGAGTCGTCCAACCGAATTGCATTAGTTGTCGGTGCAGAAACTCTGCACAGTAGCCTGCTAAGCTGAGCCGAGTTAGCCTGGGAGGCTGCCAGCAGCCACAGAAGGCCTGCTACTGCAGCTACAGCTCTCAGGCCTAGCATCTTTAGCAGCTAACACTAGCTCTACACCATGAGCCTGACAGCTACAACAGAGCTGTCACTAGTATCTCCTTTTCTTTTTGTTGACACGTGCTAACGAGGAGGCGAAAGTAATTTAAATGCTGCCATGCTTAATAGTATTACTGGCATTTGTGTCCTGGACGGACTAGCTTTAATCGGACAATATAGCTGCAGAGATAAACGAAGCTCTGTGTGCAACAGTTTATTTTGGCAGGACACTTTTAGAGTGGACTGATGCATGCACTGTGTGACCCAAGACCCAAGCATTAGACTCATTTTACAAACACCACAATATTACATTTTTACGTTTTAACAAATATAATAATACAGTAATTTGCTGGAGAATTGTGGGGTTTAGGTATTCTTGGGAATTTAAATAATTAAATACACACATGAACCAATTAGTTTTATATATATTTAGTACTAATAGTACATTTGCTTTTCATTAGTTTAACCTTTTTCTTTTTTTGCAAAACGTGTTGCTTCATGTTGATGTCTATGTAGCAAATATTGGGCAACAATTACATAAGAGCTCCTGTTTTTTGGTTTGGTATACCAGCAGCTCCAGTTTGAATTATCATAGATAACTGTATTTTAAATATAATTAATAATCTTTCTAATAAAATACCAACTTAAATGTAATAAACACTTGGTCTTCCTTTTCTAGGCTCAAATCAATGACATTATGGACCAGTGCAGTGGGTTCGATTTGTAAGTAATGTTAAGTTACATTTACGTTTTGTGTTTATGCAAGCAAATGTAGTCACCTTGGTTTTTGTGTTCAGCAACATGGATGACTGTGAGAAGATTGAAATATCAGAAGACAGCGTCAACCAGGGGACAGAGAACATTCGACCTGAGTGCTTTGAGCTCCTGCGAGTTTTAGGGAAAGGTGGATATGGAAAAGTAAGAATCGCAGCAGCCAGCTTAGAATATTAGTAGAAATTTTGTAATTCATTTTTCTAGCTAGATTACTACTACTATTATTACATTTCTTCTCATGCAGGTTTTTCAGGTCCGGAAAGTTGTGGGAGCTGCTGCTGGAAAAATATTTGCTATGAAAGTTTTAAAAAAGGTAAGTGTTTGTGTGTTTTGTTATTGCCCGAGTACATAATTACCTCTGCTTCTGTTTGTTGGATATAAACTGCATGCTCGATATTACAACTTAACATTACAGTAGTTCTGTCTGCAAATATTGGCTGTCCTTAAAGCCGGTGGTGGGGTAAGGTTTCGCTGCTCTTTGGTAGATTGCTATCAGTGCTGCTCTGCTGCAGCCTTGGCCCTGCCTCAGCCCATTAGAATCAGCTTGCTATGGCCACTGCTTCTGCTCCATTGGCTAAAATGACCTTAGTGACACTTTGAAGACCGAACATCTGACAGTGTATCTGTTGAGCTTCAAGTTGGCCTATGCATTTGAATATAGTTTTAGGATAGAAGCCAAGTCTTGTCTTCTCATAGAAGAAAATCTGTCGGAACTTGCCTTGTAAGATTTATAGGTAGAAGATGTAAAGATAAAAGGGAATGATTTAGATAGTGAGAGAGCTGTAGCTGTTTTAACCTGTTTGAATACCCCTGCAGTATAAAAAATGTTAAGCTAAGTTTTAGATTACAAAAAGTATGTATAGAGGAATATCAGTTATTATATTGATATAATTTTATTTTTATTTGCATAACCTGTGGATATTGTGACAACTGTTTATCCCCTTTGCATCTACATTAGGCATAATGAATGACTAAACCACAACCAAACTAGTACTGCAGGACTTACCCAGGTCTAAACTGGAAGTAAATCAGCAGGAAAAAAACTGAGGGGCCACAGTTAGGGCCTCCGTGCTTATTAAATTAAGCTCCCATGACTTGTGAAGAAAGTGTGCATTATATTTCTTTGCAGTAGTCACATACATAACCTTAAATGCTCCCTCTTAACAGCTCTATTCATTATGCAAGAAGTGTGAAGGTCTCGAATGTAACCAGCACATTTTTTACACCTAGGTTACATGATGCCAAGTGAGGCTGGGGCTAAACCGTTTTCTTTTCACAAATAGCCATAAAATCGATAAAACAGTGACATGTCTATTGAAGCCTAGCAGAATGACTTTAACTGTGCTGCTGCTAATTAACTTCTCAGCTTTTTGTTGAAAGGGATTTGTGATCACAAGCTGCAGCAATTGAAAGGTAATACTGCGAGTAAGACAAAGGATTGGACAAAATAATCTTTTCAATGTATTAAAATACAAGATATAATATTCTTTCAATGTATTAAATTCAATTCAAGTCATTATTGAAAATCCATACCACTTGTATAGCATTTTTCTAGATACACAAAGAAGCTTTACAATTGCATTCATAATTCACCCCACAGTCACATTGGTTGTGTGCACTTGTGTAGCCATAGCTGCCCTGGAGCACACTGACTCAATCAAGGCATTAACATTTTTTTTTTCTTCAAACTGAAATTTAGCTATTGACCAGTTTACTATATCAATTATGTTACTATACAATTATGTCCCATCAGAAAAGTGAAGGAAAAGTTATGGCCGCTGACCAGTGAAGGGAATAGCACATGTGTGAACCTCAAGGTGTCTTCAAAGTTACAAGTGTTACAGCTATGTTGACAAGCACGTTTGATAGCTTGATGGGTTAGGTTTTCAAAAATTGACATGGAAAGCAATGATGGTTGTATTTGTTGCCAAGTAAGAACACAAAAGAAAAATGCCCACAACTTATGTATGGCCTTTGCACTAAAACCAAAACTAATTGTTCTTGGCTGTATTTATTTTTCTCAAATGAACATACTTGACTCATGCTTAGACTAGTGTAGTAAAAACAATACAATGGTATCTTAAGTTGCATTAAAAGTTCTCAAAACACAACACTGCTGCTTGTTTTCAGGCCATGATTGTACGAAACGCTAAGGACACAGCCCACACCAAGGCTGAGAGAAACATCCTGGAGGAGGTGAAGCATCCCTTTATAGTTGACCTAATCTATGCCTTCCAGACTGGAGGAAAGCTCTACCTCATCCTAGAATACCTAAGTGGTCAGTGCACACAAAGGAACACACCTCACCAATGTTACTTAGAAGACCCCTTAAAGGTCAACTGAGGACACCACTATTCACAGTATGTTTTATGCTTTAGGTGGAGAGCTTTTCATGCAGCTGGAGAGAGAGGGCATCTTTATGGAAGACACAGCATGGTAAACAGCATCCATAACTTAGCAAGGGATTGTTGTTTACTAAACATTTTTTGTACAGACCTAAACATTTGCTGCATTTTAACGTTTGAAATTAAATGTTTTACTGCAGTTTTTACCTGGCTGAAATCTCCATGGCTTTGGGCCACTTACACCAGAAGGGCATCATTTACAGAGACCTAAAACCAGAGAATATTATGCTCAACAGCCAAGGTGTGTGGCGCTATAACTTCATTATTTATATTACTACAATTATGTAATTATTAAAGTTCAAATATAATTTCTTGAACATTTACATAGGAAACTAAAGTGGACCATTATCAAGCTATCAAGAATAATGCCACAATTTCCCTTAATCTCAAGACAGAAGAAACCTGTTTAATGCATACACCTAACACATATCTCCTTGTATTTATTTTGTGTTTTTATTTTTGTAGGGCATGTCAAGTTGACAGACTTTGGCCTTTGTAAGGAGTCCATTCACGACGGCACTGTGACACACACATTTTGTGGTACCATTGAATACATGTAGGTCACAATTACCATAAAGCACACTTAAATGACACTTGTATAACGGCTCTAATTTTTCTGTTGCGCTGTTGTTTTCAGGGCACCAGAAATCCTGATGAGAAGTGGGCACAACAGAGCAGTGGACTGGTGGAGTCTGGGCGCTCTGATGTACGACATGCTCACAGGAGCGGTCAGTTACTGTTGTAATTGTATTTTTTAAGCCCTAAAGGGAAGTTAATAGTGTTAAAATGTCTATTTTCTTCCACTTAGCCACCATTTACTGGTGAAAACCGAAAGAAGACCATAGACAAAATCTTAAAATGTAAACTCAATCTCCCACCCTACCTCACACAAGAAGCTCGAGACCTCCTTAAACGGGTATCTACTCATTGTTTTTACTTTACATGTTATTGTTTTGAATAAAATTAATAATATGATTATTTTGTTAGTTACTCAAAAGAAATGCTTCATCACGGTTGGGTGCTGTACAAGGAGATGCCACAGAAGTGCAGGTAAGAGTATATGGGATTTAGACGTACTTCCAATTCTTCATTAAAATGATTTGGACAATGTGGTTGTTTAAGAAGGAGGTCATAATACAGTGATCAATTTTTTAAACTTTGTGTCAGAAAAAGAAGATTGAATATCCATTAATGTTAAAAATACTCTTACTTTGCTTCTTATTTATCTTATGTTCGCATAGGCTCATCCCTTCTTTCGAACCATTAACTGGGAAGATCTGCTTGCTCGGAAAGTGGAACCTCCTTTTAAGCCTATCTTGGTGAGTTATAGATAGGCATCATGTCTCCCAATAAAATATATTTAGTGTGTTTAGCGTTTAATTGTATCACTATACTGTAAGTAAATATGATACAAATAAAAAAAACCACTCACTCACCCTTTCTAATCACTGTTGAGCCAACTGTTTTGTCCTCATTTTTTGTTTGTTCTCAGCAATCAGCTGACGATGTGAGTCAATTCGACTCTAAATTCACCAGTCAGACCCCAGTGGACAGCCCTGACGACTCCACCCTCAGTGAAAGTGCCAATCAAGCTTTCCTGGTAATTGCTTCTTGGTTATTTTTAAAGATTTTGGATGTGGCCATTGAAAACCTCAAAATCCTCTTTGTCTGTACACCTTTTATAATATGAGATTATAATTATTTGTGGGAGATCATACAACAATCTCCTCTCCTGACATTTGGGGTGATTATTTACAAAACACACAAATGCAGCATAAGCCCAAGCAAGCAAATGTACAGTGATTTTTTTTGTCTCAACCACTCTTGTCTTTTTAGGGTTTTACGTATGTTGCCCCTTCAGTGTTAGAAAACATCAAAGAGAGGTTTTCATTTGAACCAAAAATCCGGTCACCTCGGCGGATCATGGGCAGTCCAAGAACTCCTCTCAGGTAATCTGGCCCCAGACTCCAGAGAGGAATTAAGAAACTGTAGAAAAATCCAATGTGTCCACTATCAGCTATCATCTAAAGACCTGTTTGTTTGATTTAGCCCATTGAAGTTCACTGGCCCAGACTGCTGGCCCCGGAGCCCCCTCCTCACAGCAGGTGGTCCCAGTGTGCCCCAGTCTCAGGACCAGCCCATGGACGTGTCCACTCCAGAACAGATGGATGTGACCAGTAATTCAGAGGCCTCTGCCCCTCTGCCTATCAGACAACCTGCTGGAGTTAATCTGGCTCAGATGAAGCAGCAGGCCTATCCTGTCGTGGCCAAGCGGCCTGAGCATCTACGAATGAACCTATGACCCACCTGCTTCTTTAGGAGAGTTTATTATTTCAGGACTCTGTTTTCCTTTGTGTTTTTTAAGAAACAAAGCAAAAACATGTGGATGCTTAAGACTATGGAGATCCTAAATTGCACATCTTCACACTACATTAGCTGACACAGCCTGGAGTTTATGTAAAACTCCACTGTTAATGCTCTACATTATTTGTATCGTCTTACTCAGGTCACATGACCTCTGTCTTCTGACCCTCCTTCTGATTTTTGGAAATTTAAGGCTGACAAAACAAAAAGCCTAAGTGTGAAATCAAAGCTCAGGCTGTGCAGTGTCTCATCTCCCAGACAATATCTGAAGTGCTTTGTGCTGTTTGAATGAGTGCCAGTGAGGAAATTGCTTCCATTGGGATTGTTCATAGATAAATGCTTCCTGGCTCTTGTGAGGTGAAGTGATTTAATGTGAAAATAATGACTAAATTACAGTTGTTAACGGTGGTTCATTAGCGGTTTGGGAATTGATTGCCCTTGTTTTATGTCTTATGAAGTGGTGCAAACAGAGAGCATCAACTATGCTACTCTTCAACAAGTGAATCAGTGCGAGCCTGAGTTAAACACAGAGACTTGGAAGGCGAGGTCTGGTGTTGTGGATGCTCTGTGAACCGGTTTATCTGGTGTGGGCTTCGTCATCAAATTATCTCCAGATATTTTTGCAGTGCAGCTCTTACACGGAATAACTCCCAGGAACAGTTGACATATAATCAGGCAGAAGTCAACTCGATGCAATGTTGGCAGCTGTCCTTACAGCTCTGTCGCCCTCTTGTGGTTGAGACGCGAACAGTCCAACACAGATGTAGCGGATTCTGACGCAGCCTGTATCACCAGTTGATCTGGACACAGTGCTTTGATACTTAAAAAGCTGGGGCAGTATTTTCCAGCCTCTTGCATCAGCATTAACTTGTTTAGAAGGGACATTTTAGAGTTCCTGAAAAGCAAGTCAATTATAATAAAATTTAAAAAAATAAGGTCTTGTGTCTGCACATTTTTAATAGATACAGATCCTATCATATTAAAAGCACAGCATAGTGCAAGAACAATATACAGTTGTGCGCAATTAAACACCCACTGCATTTTCCCCATTTTACATGTCATATTATAAACCTGATTTCAAAACTGGTGGGACACAGTCAAAAATGTAAATTAAAAAAGAATGCAATGATGTGCAATTGAATCATAAAATGCATATCTGATACACCTGTAAACGATTAGGTTGCATGGTAATGGTTTTGGGATAAAAATCTTGATTGAATAAATAAAAAAAGTAAAATGATTAGATCAATAAATATGGTAAGAAACAGTGACACTTGCAAACTTAAACAGTGCGTAATGTAACAAAGGCCTTTGTTTGAGTACAGTATAAACAGTATGTTCCTTGTCATTGTAAAGTACATGGGATTTATTTTACACACAAGCATCCAGGAATAGCCTTTTGGACCTAAATTGGTCTTAAATGCTTGCTTTTAGACCAGGATCACACCAGCACTTACACTCACTGGCTACATTATTGGTTACATTAACAGAGATACAAATGTAATCTAGAAGCATCTCAGTCTGTAGCCAGTGAATGTATCCATAAATTAAGATGAACTTTCCTGTAAAACCCATGGTAAAACCAAAACCCCTAAAAGGTAGGAAGTCCTACAGTAACAAAATGGCACCTATTATTGTGGAGTAATGCAAAGTTAAAATGTAGCCTCTGAGTAATTTGTGAAAAAAGAAACCCGTATAATTTTACCCTGACTGACCGTTATCCCCAAATTTTACTAGCAAAATATTTTTAACATTTCAGTTTTTATTATTTACAATTGACTTCCAGGATCTTAAAATGTTGACTTCACACATTTGAAGGCTATAAAAGTTAACAAATACCAGTGGCTGATATTGCTATGAGAGTACTGGTCATTTGAGGGAATATATCCAACAAATAAAAAATATATAAATGAATGAAATGCTCTGCCTTTAATGCAGGTAATTAAAAAAAAAGTGCAATTTTTAAATCTTGATAAGGAATGTACACTATATGACAAGGAAAAAAACAGGTGAGTTTCTATAGTGAATCTGAGTGCAATCATTTCTTCGTGAGTTGGAATTTCTTAAATTGAAAGAAACCTTACAATTTCAACAAAGGCACCAAAAAACATTTAAAAGACTGTACCAGAGCTGAGTCAAAAAGTGATTTTCAGTCATACAAATTGTACATTTTCTGGCCACTTTATTAGGTACATGTGTAGTTGTTGGCCTGAAACTACTGGTATCCTGGGATTCCTACAAAGCATTGTGTCTAGTGTTTACAGAGAAAATATCCAATGATTGAATGTTCTGTGGTGAAACTAGTAGTTGCCTAAAGTCAAAAGGGTATGTCTGAAATAGTATAAGAATATTCACTGGCAGCAAAACTCATTTAACCACTTGTTATATTTAGTATTGCACGACCATCTGTCACAACGTGACAAAAGGTTTAAGCTAATAGGCTCCAGCAACAGAAGACTACACTTTAATTATTCTACCTGATAAAGTGGCCAGTGAGAGTATTTCCCTTTGGTTTACCTAATCCTTGGTAAAGTATACTGTGTGCTGTATAGTCATAATAATCTCACTTGTTAAAATGTAGTTTTCCCACAGTTTAACGCAGCTCTGGTTTATGACATCAAAATGAAGTTTAAAAAGGCCCATGTGTTTATGTTGTCAGATCTGATTATGACAGAAACATAGCAGCTTACAACTGATAGAAGCTTGTGAGTTGAGTTTGCAGATTTATTCCTGCACAAAACACCAGTAACAGTTCTCGAGATGTTTTCATTGATTGATTCTACACCTCCATGCCGCTGGGCTCTCCTCCTGTAGCCGCCTCATCTTCTTCCCAAACCACAGCCACCAGACCAGACCAATCAGCAGACACACAGCAGACTCCACGTAGTAGCCGTCTAACGTGGTCACACACACTCCCCCCTCACGAGTGCAGAGCTACAAGAGAGAGGAAAGAGAGGCTTAATTACGCATTCATACAAACCAGGGTCTTTTCCTGTTTTGTGTCTCCAATATGGCTTAAACTCAAATCAGAAAAATACAGTAGTGCATTTTCTTTCACAAAATGATTACATTAAATAGCAGATTTGATTTTTATTTAGTTATTAATTATGTGTTTTTGTTTTTGTCTTTATTTGACAAGACAGTAGATTGAAAATGAGGGGAGTGAAGAGTGGGGAGTGACATTTGCCGTGAGCCGGATTCAAACAAGTGTAAGCCACACGGCGCATGCCCTACCGACAAAGCTAAACCGTGGCCCAATTCTAGACTAATTAAAAGTCCTAAATAATTCTTTTTTGCATTTCACAGTCGATTTTGGATACTTATAGATTACTATTTTATGTTTTAACATTTTTTTTTCTATTACAAGCTGTTTTGTGGAGCTCCCACTTAGACTAAATTTCAAACTCTGATAAGACATGTTTTTAGGAGAGGACCAAACCGTTTGGTCCGGTTTAAAAAACAAAACAAAACACTCCAACCACTTTTTACTTCCTCCAGAATAAACAAAGTCTTAACAGCCTTGCAGCTAAACACAAATCTTCTAATTCATGTATGTTTTTGTTGTATGTTTGCAGTGTAAGCTGACGCTGCTTTACAAGTGAAGTTCCTATCGGATAAATAAAGTTACTTGAATTGAATTGAATTTTTAAATGGTGCCCCTGTTTGTTACATCACAGTTGAATCTTGGAAAAGACTATAGCTCAACATAATTAATTACTGAAACATACCTGAATGAAACAAAACACAACTTTGGATATGTGTTTGAGGTAGGAACAACATTTGAACATGGAAAAAAAAAGTCAATTTGGGATAATACAGTAGGTAAAGTGCTTAAAACTAATAGTTCATTTCCACCTCTCACTTACCTTTGCAGCATCTATGGAGCCGCAGCTCTGTGTAGGAGCCCCCTGACATTCCTTCGTGGTGAGAGGGTCCACCAGCCACAGAGCTACAGTGGAAGGCCAGTTACCACCCAGGTTAGTCACTGTGTTCAGAAGAGTCATGTAGGTCCCACCAATCAGGGGGTCACTCACTTTAGCATGGAAGGCCATGCAGGCCACATACATACTGTACACAAACACCTAGAAAGACAAAGGGACAACTTTAAACTACTGATAAAATACAACAAATAATAGACAGAATATGTATTGTAGTAAAAGTCTTGCTTTGATGTAGTGCCATTTAGAGTTAATTTAACTGTTAACCTAAAACCAATGGTTTCAGGCAAATTTGTCACAGTGTAAATATTTAAAGAGCATGTACAAATAGCAAACCTGATGCAGGGCGTAGAAAAGCAATATTACAGCATAATAGTAAAGAGGAAATCCGTCATCATGTTTCACACTGGGAGTCCACCACACCAACAGAGCATACAGCACCCCAATGAACAATCTGCAAACACACACCCTTTAAGTATCTGTGTAAACTATTCACTAAAGAGCATTATAATCAGCCAGTGTTGAACTAACCTAAAAGGAAAGGCCTTATAGTAAACATCCAGTGGCCGTGGGCCTGTGGTGTATTTACTGATAATGATTGGAAGCAGGATTTGAAGAGGCACCAAGGGTACAGCTAGTAACGCCATCTGTGCTTTGGGAACTCCCTCTTCCACCAGCTTTAGACCAGTCACTGCATCAGCTGCACAGAAGCCAATCTGATACAAACAGACAACATGATCTTTAAGAATACATTTATTAGAGTAAGTAATAATATGTCAGTAACTGGTGCGGACCTTAGCTGTAAGAAGCAGGCCACAAAAAGTGAAGACTGTGGGCATCTTGATGATGGAGAAGAGTAACTTGTAGGTTTCCATGACGCCCTTTGTCTCCTCTTTCACTCTCCGCTTTACTTTATGTGGCTCATTTTCTTTTTTAAAAATGGCCACCAGTGTCGTGGAAATCATGAACACCATGCTCCAGAAAAACAAAAAATCTACAAAAAATGCATTCAGTTTACTACAACATAAATAAATATTACATACTGATTACATCTCCTGACTTACCTGGTAAAGTGACAATGCCTGTATCCCGAGGCTCTGTTCTGAGGTATCTGTTGCAGAAGTCGGCAGACTCCAAAGCCAAAAAGAGCACATTAGCCAAAAAGTATCCTGCAGTCTGGCCTACGGAGTTACATGTGGACGCATATCCCACATGTTCTCTGGATAACATGGTCAGAGCCCAGCCATCCACAGCTATGTCCTAAAAAAGTAGATTGAGGTATTAAGGTAGGATTTATTGTACTTTTTACATATTTATATATCTTTTTGCACATATGTTTTTATATGTACCTGTGTGGCTGCCAAAAAGGCCAGCATGAAGAACACTGATGTTAGTGTTACAATGTCCGGTCCTCCCTCTCTCTCCAGTACTGAATTAACAGTATATGAAAGACAGAGCATGAAGATACCAATAAGGTACTGTGTAGGCACCAGCCATGACTTTCTGTAAACAGACATATTCAAATTTTTAGCCTGTAATAGAGCATAACTATGTAAAAATGTGTAACAAGATTACCTTCTACCAAACTTGGTAAAATAGAGCGCATCCACAAGAGGTGCCCAAAAAAGTTTGAGGCTAAAAGGCCAGAAGACAAAGCTGAAATAGGCTTGATCTTTATAGCTGACATTTTTACTTGTTAGAAGGAGTGGAATGCTACCAGCCAGCCCTAAAGGGATTCCCTGTAGTATATAAAGAAACAAAAGCAGCATAATGTTCCCCAGCTCCCCACGAATGCCCCGCTGCAGCCTGGGATGTCTCCTGTCAGAGTCTGAGGAACTAATTAAAGTGTCCATATCCCCATCTTTGTCTGATTCAGAGGAGCTTGTCTCTCCTCTGTCACTGTCCCTCATGTCTCGAGCCAGCTTCCTTTGCCGTCCATTCTTCTGGGTGAGAAAATCAGTGTGCTCCATTTTGAGGCACGAGGCATCAGGCTCGAAGTGGCCTGAAACGATCTATGGAAAAAAAGATCATTTCAACAACCAACAATTGTATGACTTTTTAACTTCTAAAAAGGATGGGTGATATAAAGTTTTGTACTGAATATGATGTCAACCTTAAAATAAATACAATTTAAACATAATTTGAACATGGATTTCACATATATAAAATAATAACTATTTATAGTTTTACAAAAAATATTATTTTTAAAATTCAGTTAGTTAAAATTCAAAATTAAGTGTTATATTAACGTTCTTTGTGGACATTAAATTATTTCAAGGATTGAAAACAGCAGCTGTGAAACAGGTGCATAACAAAGACTAAGAAAGCACATATGTTAATAAAATTACATTTACCTTGATGTCCACCAACGTGTCATTTCGAATATTAGACATGATCACAAGACATGCACGATAAAAATGTAAAATCACACTAAACGAGACTAGATGACAGCATGCATACCTGGTGATGGAGCTAACAGACAGAGCAACATGCCAAATTATCTCAAAACACAAACAGAAAATCAATGTATCTAAAATCGTAATTCACACAACGGCAGATCAAGCGATAGTTGTAAACTACAAACCAGAGAAAATGACAATGATGTGGCTTAAAACAGCCACAGTTTATCTCCCAAATCAACACAGGACTGTCAGGAAGTGTTAGTGTGTAACTTCAAAAAGTGTCCGGCAGAACTTACAGATGACGTGTCCTAACGCACTTTAGTAACGTTCCGCTTTAATTATTTATTAAATTATTTAATGTAAAATATTCCAAACAAATTGAATAAAAATAATATTAGAGGAAAGTACACAATCCAGCAATTCTAA
>JAVQKG010076944.1:0-18243 GCA_036025885.1 Hypseleotris bucephala
CACCTCTCGCCCCAACCACCCAGCATCCCCATTAGAGGAGAGTGAGTGGCGGGGGGAGAGAGGGGGGCAGAAGGAAAACGTTTAGTTTGGTTACGGTTTGTTCCATAATTGTGTACCTTAGGGTTAGGACTAGGATTAGGATTCAGATTAGGGTGGGTTAGGGTTAGGGGTTAGGGTTAGGGTTAGGGTTAGGGCGTACGGGTGGCACCTGTCCCCAGGAGGAGGGTTAGGGTTAGGGCCAGGGCCATGGTTAGGTTTTTATATTGTTTTCTGTGTCTGGTTAAGGTTAGGGCCATAATATTAACTGGCTAAAGGGTTAGGGTTAGGGTTAGGGTTAGGGGCTGTTTCATGGTTAGGTTTTTATATTGTTTTCTGTGTCTGGTTAAGGTTAGGGCCATAATATTAACTGGTTAAAGGGTTAGGGTTAGGGTTAGGGTTAGGGTTAGGGCCTGTTTCATGGTTAGGTTTTTATATTGTTTTCTGTGTCTGGTTAAGGTTAGGGCCATAATATTAACTGGTTAAAGTTAGGGTCAGGGCCATGGTTAGGGTGCTAGGTTTGGATGAAGGGTCATTGAAAAGATGGTCCTGGAACAACAACTAAAATGTTGGTCCTGGAACATCAGCAACACGGTGAAATCAGATTGACCCTTTGTCTCTGAATTGTCATTTAGTAATTAATTATACAGTGTGGTCCAGTTTTACATTTTTATTGGCATCAAGCATTTTGCACATTAAAAACTAAATATACTTTTAACAGTTATGGATATGTATTGGAATCTTTCATAGTTGTTTGGCAATTTAGCAATAAGTCAATGAGTCCACTGGCCTTAAAGGTGAAGTGTGAGAAAGAACTGATTGTGTTAAGAATGAGCTGATAATATGTCAAAGGTCTCCTTTCTAAAAATATGACAAAATTGATTATAACAATTACATCCATCTTAATCCATTCTTAATTAGACTGACAGAGTGGGTATTCTTGTAAGTGTTGTGGAAATGTGTATGTTGATCTCAGCACTGATGAATGATGACCTTTATTTCCTTGCAAGAGAAGTTTGGATGTTGGTCACAGCATGGTTGCAGAATGAATTGGTCTTTAACATATTTAGAGGATACATGTGTGAGTGCCTATTGGGTTAAAGGATGACAGAGGATATGGTGAAAAGACTGGGATGGGGTCTAAGCTTCCTTATTCTTGAGTATTGTAAATGCTATTCTAATTGACACCAGGTAAGACACAACTGGGACGATTACAGCAGACAAATCTAACATTTGGACATTGCAGGACTGGATATTCATATAACAAACATCTGTAATTGATGTAGACAATAAAATGCCCTGTCACAGATTAATGACAGTGACTTGTCTCTTGTAATCCCTGAGATCCATCCAACAGGTGTGTAAATGTTGGTCCAGGATTAGCAGCTTCAGACTTGTTCATGGAAACATTTTAGGAGCCCTCTTGGTTTAAGTGCAGTGCATTAGATAGTTTGCAAAGGCTCTCATTTGTTCTTGTTTAAGTGCAAGTTAATACACTGTAATACACAATAATTCTGCCTCCTTTCAGACTTAAAAATAAAATTAAAATAAAAATCCCTTACCCTTTATCATTGCAAGAATGGCTATATATGAAGAACTGAAAATTGGAGGTTTAGTTTTGTTGATCCACATTAGTTTCTGCTGTAGCAGTAGCTACTCTTCCAGGGGTCTAGAGACTTCAAAAAAAGCATTTTTCCTACATAAAACATGGACCATTCTTAACATCTGTATATTTTTCTAAAACTTTTATTATTTTTCAGAAACAACAATATCGTAAATAAAACTTGGAAGAATGTACAAAAAAAACTATCAAACGCTAGTGCTAAAACTTAGTGCCACATGGTGTCTATTTAAGAGAGTTTTGATAGAAATTCTCTTTGGGACTTTTTAACAGAGGCTGAGCCAAGAATTGTGGTGCATCTGACTGACTCAGCTGAGACAGTCCCTGATGAGAAGACTGCAGAGCCCGGCGCTGCCCTCTGTCATGAATGCTCTCCTGTGTTGCAATTAATTTTCCAGTCCAATTCATGCCCAACTTGAATGATTGTGAGCCGTGTGGCATAATTGCATTCTTGACAATTCAGTGTCTCCCCTTGGAATGTCATCATTCATTGTGCCACTGTGCCTGGGCTTTTAATTGCCCGCCTGCATCTTGGCAAAAACTGATGAATTTAACGCCATACATTTTTGCCATTATCTTTAACCATCCGAAAAGGCTAAACTGGGTGAACTACAATGTAATTTTTTATTATTCTTGGCTGTGCTGTGGCAAAGAGGTTGGCACTGATGCTTCACTGCAAGACAGTCCTGGATTTGATTTTCAGATTGGAAAAGACCTTTCTGTGTGTTGTTTGCAAGTTCTCTCTGTGACTAGGTGTTTTTTTTCCATACTCGGGTTTCACATCATCAACCCAAAATAGACAGCTAATTTACCACCTACGTGCCTCAGACTTAAGATCTTGACTCAAGTTCTAAAAAAGGGTCCTCAGGCATTGTACTGGGTTTGTGCACTGCTCCTGACAGGTTGCCATTGAAGGATGGGTCAAATACAGAGACAAACGACACTTACACAGGTCATTACTTTTGGACCCAACCAAATGGTGTTCATTTTACAAGTGTAAAAGATGAGTTTCTGATGTGTTTGATAGCTAGACAGTCTGTATAGTCCTCTGTGGCCATTTTGCAACAGCATGTAAAGCTGTTAAAGGATAATGTAGTGCCTCCGGTGTGGGGCCTGTGCCTCTGCCAAGTAGTAGTACTAAAAAGCCCATTCACATTATTGAGTTTCCTCGTGACGTAAATGCGAACGGGGAGGCAGGATGCTTTACGATACATCATCAATTATTGTTACATAAGGGGAATTAGAAGATGGCCTCAACCCAGCAGCCCAGTAATTAAGTGGAAAAAATGCATGGAAGCCTCCGCATTATGGTGTATAAGCTTAATCAGGGGAGAATAATCAATAACAAAACAATGGCAAAAACTTTGTAAAATGGTGGCATACTGTATTCTTTAGATTAGAAGAAGAGTGTTGCAGTTATTCATTTATTTATTTCAGAAGAGATGTACACTGTTATAGCTAATTTGTTATGAAAAACATTGTGTTTGTTAGAAGCAGTGTTCTGTGAGTTAGGGTAGTAATACACACTAACAATATAATAGACAGAAAATGATGAAAGACCGCAAACTGAGACAAAAATAAATATGCTGTTTCATCAAAATTGGTAATAGATTTGATTGATTGTTATATTGACTGAAGATGTTCAGCCACCCACTGTGTGCGTGCTGATTTCACAAATCCCTCAGAAGGGAATTGCTGGAGCAGCAGCAGACTATAACTTACTGTTCCCCACAGATAAGAACTACTTGATGAATAAGTCATTTAAATGTTTTTTTAATATATGTTTTGTGATGCTCAGTGTGGTACCCCCTTGGATCTTAATGCCCCATATGTAAACTGTTGATCTTTTGACCACAAAGTATTTTGTTAAATCTAAGCATTACGTCATGTAGCAGCACTAACGGTCTATATCATGCGCTATGCAGCCCCCAGTCTATATGCATATATTAGTCCACTGGCATCTTTTTGTGAATTGAACCCATGTGACCATACATTGATGTCATTCAGCATCAGGTTCTTCACAGGCTCACAGTGATGCGTATAGGACATCTGATTGGCTGGCAAGTTGAGGTAAAACCATTCATTGGCCAATGGAGGATGGCCAGTGGACGTCCTGTTGCAGAAACCCTCTGAGAATGTACACTATATAAAAGCGCGTTGTGAGTGACTGTCCAGCAGATTCACCACGAACAAGACCATCATATTAAACTGCAACTCCAACAAGACTCTCACAGTAAGTATACTTTTCATATTCACATGATTTAAATCAATTTGGTTCTTTTTTCTTTTTAAAAAGTAAGAAGTGCTTACCATTGCGTTTGAATGAATACTTTTATGTTGAAATGGTGAAGAAAAAAAAAAAATGCAACATTGCAGGTTTGACGACTTTCTATCATTTTTAGTATACTGCAGTTAATTTCGCTAATGGAGCAGCAGCTGAGTCTGCTGGCAGAGCTTGCGGTGCCACAGTCTCATAGATAACTCGCCTCTGAAACCCCAGTGACGTTAACAGTGAGGCTGTATAAAGGGAGCCAGGATTTATATCTGCGAGTATATATGGAAAAGCCTGGACACATAATGAAGACACGCATCCAATGCCATTAGGTTTTATGACTCAGGGGTCAGCGTGTGTGCAGTGTAAAAACCATCATCATCTTTAGGACTGTGTATGTTTTACAGGAAACCATGATAGCGCTCAAACTGGGGACTGTCCTTGTAGCCTACACCCTGGTCATCTGCCAGATGTATGCCTCAGATGCTGCTCCATCCAGGTGAGACTTACACAAAAGAGTATTTCAGTTGTTTTAAGTGGGAAAATATGATAACATTTGTGTTTCTTTGTAACAATCTGATTTTTTTTTTTTAAACTTTTTCAGATCTAGTCGAGAGTCCATGTCAGATGGAGTCACACTGTCTGGAGATAATGCTCATAGATTACTCAGTGCCCTGAAAGAGTTGATGCAGAATACCATAGACACACAGACAGCTGAGGAGAACAGGTAGAGCGTATTCTATTGTATAATGTAGTTAAGAGGGACTCAGCCTGTCTTTGAATCTGCCTAAGAAAGCCTTTTTGGCATAAGCTCACACACTGCAGAAGCACTCATCCATTCTGAATTAAATTATGTTTTTAGTGTCAGAGTTTGGACAGGCATAAAGATGTTTGAATTGATGGGTTATGCACACAAACTCTCATAATGGCATGGAACCTAAGTATCTGATATTCTCATTCATCAGCATGAGGTCACAGTTTTTTTGAACGACATTTCAGACACCTATCATGCATGTGTATGTTTGTATATGTTAGTGCATGGCCTGGTGATTGCAGACTGCCTTTCTCTCCCTAACAGCCCTGACAGACCCATGTCCAAGAGGTGCACTGGCTTGAGCACCTGTGTTCTGGGAAAACTCTCCCAGGACATTCACAAACTGCAGACGTTTCCCTACACCGACGTGGGAGCAGGGACGCCTGGGAAGAAGAGAAGAAGTGTAGCTGAACCGTTTGAAAACTATGGCATCTCATACAACTAACTGCATCGTCCATTTTCTCTCGTCTTAATTCACCTTCATTGGCTCCATCTAGCTTTGTACAAACTGCTTCAGCATGTGACTAACATTTGACAATGACTACCACTGTTTCTTTTTAAAATTAAACCATTCATCATTTTCATTGTAC
Organism: Hypseleotris bucephala; assembly: GCA_036025885.1. Classification (NCBI taxonomy): domain Eukaryota; kingdom Metazoa; phylum Chordata; class Actinopteri; order Gobiiformes; family Eleotridae; genus Hypseleotris; species Hypseleotris bucephala. Next base: position 5,334 of record JAVQKG010076944.1, read on the forward strand.
ATTTTTCCTTTTGTTTTTGCAAAGTAAAATAGTTATTCTGTTGTAAATGATAGATTAGAGGTAAGAAGAATTCAATTTTACAATGTAGAGTTACATTGATTTTCCTTAGAATTTTAATATTTAAACTACTTTCTGCACTCTCTTTTAAGCAATACCACGTTGCAGAAGCGTGGATGCAACACAGCAACGTGTGTCACCCACCGTTTGGCTGACTTCCTGAGCCGCTCGGGGGGGCTGGGCTACAGCAACTTTGTCCCGACCAATGTGGGTGCGCAGGCTTTTGGCAGACGGAGGCGCTATGGTGCTGCATGAAGGCAGGACTGGGTAATGGAGCACTCTGCATTTATGAGCTTACCTTAAAATCACAGATCTGAACTGTAAAAAGGATTGCAGGCTGCCTGCTGCTATAAAGGAACTTAAAGTAATTGAGTGGGCATTAAAAACATACTATCAATGCATTTCCTCAGTTTCCTTTTACTGATACAATGTCAAACAAAGTCAAATGTAAGTATTCTAGCCCAAAACATCACCTAAGAAACACATATATGTTTTATTTTCCTTTTTGCAGATTTGAAGACAGACAACATGCATCATAGAGATTTCTCATGCAGTATGAACTGTGACTGTGACCAGACCGTGGTGTTCACTCAGTGCTTCAACAGAAATATAACTGACATTTTCATTGTGATCATACCCAGAGGATAATTACGAAGACACTCCCAGGAAATTGAAAATCCTTTTTCAGACCACGGCCTGGCCTTCACTTCACTTCACTTGGCTGTTTGTGCCTTGATATGTAAACATTTCATTTCATAATAACATTGTGCACAAAGCAAACGTGACATGATCCTAAATATTGTAATAACTCTGAAATAAAAAATAAATTGTATTTTAGCTAAACCAGGTTTTATACAGATTTTGGTTTCATTGTTATTGAGGCTTGTACAATAAATTGTTCCATGAGCTTATGCTTTTTCTCTAATCAGTTTAGCAGAATCTAGGCCTTTTGGGTCTGAGCTAAGAGGTCTTCAAATCAAGGCTGACGTAATTTTGCGTCTAAAAGATAAGAGACATTCAAACTAAACAAAAGGAAATGAGAATGAACACGAACACCAGTCTTCAAAACTTTGGTTAGGTCAGATGAATGTGTTTGTAGTTCAAAAAGAAGAAAAAGTTCAAAGACAGAAATCGAAAGACTGTGTATTTATATTTTGTGACAACATAAGTTTCAGGCTTTCAGGCCACTGTAGCAGAAAATACCTCTTAATAACCTGCTGTTATCCTCAGCCTGAAGAATATTTTTATCACAGTAATACATTGTTTGACCTTTTCCTCTGAACAAAGGCTGTCCCTACAGTCATTTGTAAAAGGCCTAATAGCCCCCGCGGGTGCTGCCACTGTTCTCTGGAGCTCAGTGTAGCAGCTTCATGCTTGTGAGGCGTCTCTAATTGACACACTTGTTCTAACTGTCACTTGACCCTGCATTAAGATCTTCTGTTGAAGGGACTTTTATCCTTTTACTTTGAGGTGCTATTACATACTTAGGTTTAGTTTATATATGTTGTAGGTACAATTGAATTCAATCAAAGAAACCTTTTTTTCTATATAGGAATGATGCCAGAAACTTGGTGTAGTACGTATCCATCTATCCATTTGGTTGGTGTATACTCCACACATACAAAGGACTGTACTGGAAGCACTACCCACCATCTTAATGCTCAGAACAAAGCTGAAGTCTTGGTGGCAGAATTCTGGCTGTTAATCTGTGGATTATTGTATTTTATGACGCAGGTTGTAGAAAGAAAGAAAAAAAGTACCAACTTATGGATTGCTTTTACTGTTGACATATACAGTATATTACATGGAGTAGGTATATTACATTTAACAATTCCAAACTAAAATAGTGTTTACCTGACAAAACACACAAACTTAAAAAATGAATAGATCCTCATCTGATCATCTTGTAAAGCCCCACCGTGTTACATGATGTCCTAATTGTTAGGCTTCTCATTAGGGTGCTGTCATAGGACAGGCGAGGTAATTAAATAAGGCATTGATAATTTCAATAAAACCTAAAAACACCACTGGCACCAAATGCACCACTGTAAAACCTATACTTTTAGAACAACAAAATTTTCCACTAATCACTACATAAGAAAAAACATGTAAATTGGCCAGTAAAAATCTTAGGTGGCTAGTATATTTTCAAAAGTTAATTAAAAAAGGCCCTGTGCTTCCTCCAGAACAGAGCTATTGTAGCAGAGGCCTCTGGAGTGAATGGAGATGACACATAGGACCCTCTGGAGACAAGCAGCTGTCACTTCACCATCATCAGGGATCACAAACTGGGACTTCATTACAGCTTCTATGACTGATTTGTTTATTTTTTCATGCTTTGAGTGGTTGGCGGAAGTTTTTATTCACATTTTCCTCTCCACACAAAATGTCATAAATTATTAGACATGAATCCAATGAGTACAAAGTGTTTGTTGTATTATATCAGTGAGTCAGCAAAACAGTCTATTTTTGCAGTTTGAATATTTGAACGTAAAATGTAATATATATATTATAATCAAACACAGACAGATCAATCTGTTTGTTTCCCCATATGCACCAGTCTGCCGCCTCAAATGAGATTATAACAGACCAAAAGAAAACCATATAAACCCACTGTCAGACTGAAAAAGCATAGAACAGCATAAACTTTTTTGTTGTTTGGTAAATCATGAAACATCTTATACATTTGTAGTAAACGATTCTTTTTTCAAACACCTCTTTTACTCAGCGACAGTGCCACCATGTGGACAAGGATGTACAATGATAGAGTGCATGGAAAGACTTGTTAGTGAGTGGAAATTCAGAATGAGGATTGACTGATGGAAAAAATCGGAGTTTCACGTTGAATTATTCATTTCAACTTAGAAACTATTTTAGCTAACATTAGCCATACATTAATTCTTATTATTAAGCTCCAAAATGTGAGGTATCTAAACAGCAGCATTTTGAAATAATTCCAATAAAAATCACAAATGGCTCTTCGGTAATATTTTACTTAGCCTAGTTAAGACGAACACATTTATGTCTAAATGAGTTTGTCGTAAGTATCTCCGTGTTCTCTTCCAGTCTTAGATTTACTTTGAGAGAGTATATCTTTTAGTTTCTTTTTGTGGATATTTAACTAAATACCTTCGTGTGCTGTGCTGGTATTTTTTATAAATGCAGTGATTATAATTTACCCATAGCTTGTTGCTCCCATAGATTCTAATGTCATTTAAGATATTTGTTCATTGTAGTAAATATTTTGTGTAATAATCTGCTTGTTTTTGTAACTGTGCAATGGGACAGAGATGGTATTTTTGGTGGTAATTTTGACTTCTTAGCCTCTAACATTAATAAAGATATAGTCCATTAAATCTTTGAGAATAAATATAAAAAAGCTTCATCTGACTGATGTAAAGTAGGTATACTGTCATAGTTAGTATGTTACTTTAGTCATCCCATGGTCTCTACAGCAACATCAGATCAGACTTTGTGGGTTACCACATTAACCAATATTTGAGTTTTACTTTAGTTCTTCCTCTGGCCTCTACAGAAGACCTACTTTACATCAAAGAGTCAGATAGTAAATTTTAAGATTTTTTTTATCAAAACGTTTCATATTTTAGGAAATTAAGTTAAATGTGTTATTAGGTACATTTATAGTGTATATAATTGTGGTTTGCAGTACAATGTAGTTAACTGAAAATACAAAATGTGTGTAAAACTGCCGTGAAAATAACCACACAGATCGATGTAACTCCCATTTTTAAACACAGGATGGCAGCAACGAGCCATCTATTTCCCACTCCCATCTCCAACCCCATTAATGTTCTATTTATGACATGCATTTAACAGTTGACTATTTTGTTTTCTTTGCTGTCAGATTTATACAGTATATTATTTATGCAGAATGCTGCTGTAAAGTCATTTCATCAACAAATTATTCTCAGAAATGTACGTTGTGATACTAAAATCAATTTGTGTCGACATGTGTGAGATTTGATGATGCCCCTTACAAGTCGGTATATTGCTTGGTCTAATTACAGTTTTATATGTAATTCTGGCCAAATGTTTGTAAATGCGTCGATACATGGACTCTAAATATTCAGAAATGTTTTCGTGATAAACATCATGTCATTGTGGTTCCTGAATTCAAACGGTTACAGGCCTTTTTGTCAGTTTCAAAACTTCAGTCGTCACATGCAGCCGTATTTACTATGAGAAGGAGATATTTCTAAAGACAACATTAAACAGACTGTGCTCCACTCTGTCTTTGCCATTCCCTCTGAAGGCCTCCTCTGTAGGCCTATAGCCATGCCCTGTGTGTACTCGGAGATGTAAAGCAGGCCTTCTGTTCCCATATGCGTACTGCTGCTGATGATGTGTTTAATTGTAAATGACACAAGGCTTGATATAATACTGTGTTTGATAAAGATCCTCATCTGATCATCTTTTAAAGCCCCACCATGTTACATGATGTCCTAATTGTTAGGCTTCTCATTAGGGTGCTGTCCTGGGACCAGGCGAGGTAATTAAATAACTGTAAAGCTCTGCTGTGTGTGTCCTGATCATATATGCAGCACATAGAAGCTGTCATCTCCATCTCACTGCCCATCAATCTGACCACTGCTTGCCTCTTATCTTCTGGACTCCCCATGTTCTGTAGCATGCATAGAGATCAAGTCAAATTTACAATATATTTTATTAATTAATTCCAACTATAAAGATTCAGGGCTCTATTTCTTTTTTAATTTCTTAAACAGACATCTTCTCCAAATAATATGTGCCGAGGACAATGGGCAAAAAATCTTAAAAGGCACTTTTATTACACACAAAAGTAAATAATTGTATCATGTAACTGAAGGATTTGAAGGAACTGAATTGAGATTAATTCTGCATTTTATTATTTTATATATATATATATATATATATATATATATATTATCAACTGTATACTTCAGCCAGAGAAGGTAGCAAGCCAGTGTAGTCTTTGTGCCAGTTCCAAGTGTGGATAAACAGAGAGATTTTTCTGGAAGGAAATTTGGCATGCACATCTATGCAAAATTAATGTTTTTAAACCTTTAAAATGATTCCAATTCTTGTTTAAAGTGTTTGCAGAGTCAGCTTTGCCATAATAAGTTAGACAACACCAATGAACAAATTGAGAATTCCATATTTCTTTATCCACCGCATACTATAATTTTTGACTGACCTTTCTCTTCAAATGACCACCTTCATTGTATTGTATCAACGCTAATGGTCCCTTTTAACAGTCTAACCTTTATAGATACAGATTTGCTAATCCACTTGTATCTATTCCAAAGTCTTCACTGGACATTGGCATATTAGGACAGTGATACCTTTGGCCTGCACAGTGGACTGTAGATGCTCACACGTTGCCCATATTGTCTTGCAGCCACACTTTTAACTTCAAAGACTGCTCACCCTTGTGTCTCAGGAGGATTGCAGCACGGTAGCGGCCTGGCTTCTATACTGCTCTGTGTTAACTATGACCGCGGGCTGGAGCACCTCCTGATCTGCCATGCTTCTGCTGCTGTGCATAGACAGGGGTGGGACAGGCATCTCAACAGCAGCCTGCCTTGTGCACCACCATCGAACCTGCCCCACCTGAACAGAGGAGCATTATGTACCCTGATACAAGGCCACTCTTGTTGAGAATAGTGTAGGTCCAAAGTAAAGGTGTGTACAAGTGCTGACAAGTTTGCACACAGTTCGGTATCCTGCCAACCGATTTATGAGAAAAACATTTAAGCAAAAATATCCTTGTTTTAGGAAAAGTACTGTGTTTTGTAGTGTGCAGAAATACAAAAAATAAATATTAATAAATATTTGGATCTGAATCATCAGCTGTATCTCTTACCATATCTTACTATTGTGACACAAGGCTTTGACATTTCACCATCATCGCCTGGTTTAGCTTCAAACAAAAAGACAATTAAAATGTCTCAAAACCAGAATATTCACAATTAATTTAAGTAGCATTTTAGAATATTTTACTTGTTTCAGTGTAATTTATTTTCTAATTATATTGATCAACCACTGGAATACAAGTGCCATTTTCTTATTCAACTGATAGATCATTTGGTTTTAAAATAAGAGTAAATTAATCTAAACCAACCATAATTAAACATTCAGAATTCAATTTTTACAGATCACATTTTTTACTGCTAATCTTTACTAAATTCCTTTTTTTTTCCAGTTCATACATTTGATGTTTTAATGTTTTGATTTGATTTTGCTAAGTCTGGGATTACAATGAAAATACAGAAAGATGTTAGCAATTTTCAACCACTGATAAAATGGTGAGAAGAAACTATACCTTTCAAATATGTGTAGAAGTGGACTTTTGGAAGATTGTGGTCACATGACAGGATTTAGATATTCAACTTTTTTTAAACGTATAAATTACATATTTTTGAACTCCTGACCTGCCTGAAACATTTGCCTGCATAAGACATGTTTGTAACATCCAATTGCCTCTGAAAACCATCACCCTCGGTTCAAATGGTGGTGTGTCGGGCTCAAAGGAACAATGTGGTGGATTTACTTTATTATGAACAAAGCCTTTGTCTGAGGTGCTCACGCGCTGAACAGGGGTCCGGAGTCCGGGCGCAGCTTTGAACTACCAGGTCAAAGACATCACAGAACCAACGCACTGTTCGCATTCATCTTGTTCCCCACACAGGAGGCCCATCACATTTGTCCTTTTGATTGTCCTCCATTTCTTTAAAGGTCTGGCTGGAACCATAGGTCACCTGGAGGCTTTTATGTTGGGCAAAAAACAAACCATGTCTTCTTTTACTTTACTTAAAGCCATGCAAGAAGGACAAATAGGGAAAAAAGCTACCACTTGTTAACGTGCTTTCCCCCATAACAGTCGAGTAAACAATTGAACAAAAATTGTAAAACAACACTTTTTTCAGCAGATGTTAATCAAAAGGTGGGCACAGATCTGATCTTCAGTGTTATGAAATATGCAAAGCAAGCCCCACCACAGAGAATGACTGAAAACACAGCTCTTTTGATGTCAGTTCCTTTGGTTGTCCATGTCTTCATTCAGTAGCCCCTGGATGTTTTAACCTTCTGTGAAACTTACCGTAGCTTCATGCTCCTCTGCTCCACACCAGAACAGTGCAATAACATAATGTGTGCTCAGATAGGATTTGTCTTTAATTTATTGAAAACTCTTGTCACCATTACCTGTGAACGTGCAATTTGTGTATTCAGAGTTCTGAAAAGAGCTGAATGCCTTTTTTTTTTTTGACAGGACAGTAGATTGAGAGGAAACCAGGGAGAAGACTGGGGAGTGACATTCAGCAAACTGTCATGAGTCAGATTTGAACTCATGACCGCACGGACAAGAACTATAGGCTCTGTTTATTGGCCACACCATATACCCACTTAACTAAACTGCGGCCCGGAATGCAGTTTTGAGTGTGCAAGTTTAAAAAAATGTTTTAAATCAATTAGTATTATCGTCACCAATAAACAGATGGCTGGTTCAAGATTATGTATTGTCAAAAACAAGTATAAAAGCTAAAAACTTAAAAACATTAAATAAATTCCACTTGCATTGTCTCAGATGAAGATACTTTGTGAGAAAAAGTAAGGAAGAAATGATTGCTGTTCAAACAGTTACCTACCATTGTAGGATGGCTAAATGAGTAGAGAATTTACCCCTGAACTAGAACATTCCCCCAGCAATAAGTAGTGACTTTGAACTACTTTATACTTTGTATCATTGCAAGACAGAAATACTGCATTGGTATTTGTCTCCACGTTAGTGCAAGCGAAATATATGGGTGTTTTATCTCTAAAACTAATAAAGCCGTTTTAATGATAATTGTGTGATAGTATTGTAAAGGTCAGAAAAGGCCATGTTTTTCTCTCTCCTATCTCATCCCTCTCCAAACAAAGTGCTACAAATGGGACTAATAATCAATCAGGCGTAGAACATGTATCCTTTGACTCCAGGCTATTATTGCTCGGGCAGACCCATGTGTGTTGTGCACTATTGACTGTTTTGTGGTGTTTGATGATCCTTTTCTCAAATCAGAGGAAGCATCTCGAAGCACGCCGCGGCACAAAGAGTGGATGAAACACAATGCCGCACACGCTGGAGCACATAATTACTGCAAAGTATCACTCGGAGTCCGTCCCGCTTCTCTCGCTGAAAAGCCTAGAATAAGGATGGCGTTGCAATCCCCAATACTCCACTATAGACGTCTTGGATAGGGCTAAGATTTAGGATTAGTATTCACTGGACATAACAAGGCCTTTGATGTAGCCAGTATTCTCTTTACTCACTAGGAGCATCAACATTTAATGAGACCTGATATCAGTCTTTTTAAAAGCTGTGAATATTTCAGATAAAAGCAAATTGTTTTCTGAAATACCAATAGACCTTTGAGACTGGCAGGGCTTGCATTGTCACCTGTGTGCATTCTAAGTGACAGGCCGCACTGATGCCTTTGTGTGCGATGGGATATGTTTATTAAAAAAGGCCAATTTCACTCTCTCTTAATCAGCTGCACATATGTCATGGGAGGATACTGCCTGGAGCTAAAAACTAGTGCATAATTTATAAGTGCAGGTCCGGCTGCGCAATGAGTGCATATTATCTCAACAAAGATGCCTAACACTCCTATCGCTGTGTATTTGTGAGCACATGTCTTAATGTGGGTTAATTCTTTAACAATGGTGTAATAATAATAATCCTCTGGGTGGTGTTTTTACAATTAATCTTAGGCCTGCTTTGGAATGGCTCCAGCTTCATCCCCACCCCAAATGTAAATTATAGCACATGCACACAACCAGCTCAAAACTCGAGGTAGTTGTAAACCAGGATTTAAAGGTGTACTGTGTAAATAAAATAAAATAAAATGTCTTGAATTTAGTTGACCCTGTTCTGTTCTGTGATGTAAAATAAGTAATCTGTCATGATTTTCATTTTACTTTAATCCCTCAACTAGCATTCACAGCATCATCAGATCAGACTTGGGTTATCACTTTGACCAATAGTAGATGAGGTTTACTTTAGTCCCTCCCCTGGTCTACTGCATTAACAAGGTCAAACAATTCTTTTATAAAACAGTTATTTTATTTTATTTATTTTATACTTTTGTTGTGCTTTAGAAAACCTACAGATTACACCTTTAATCGAGTCTGAACCAGGGCCAAACTGCTTACTAAAAGGTCTAAAGCAAATTACACGATCTGCGCTAGGACTAAACCAGCTCTAAAGCAGGGCAAATTCAGAACATAACCAAAGAATGTTTAAATCCAGATAAAACCAAGCCTGAACCGGGGCTAAACTAGAGATGATAAAAAAAATATCGGACTAAATCAGGTGTAATCAGGTCTGAAGGACTATCTAAAAATGTAACTAGGACTACCAGGTCAAAACTGGCTAAACTGGAACTTTTACAGTTCAAAAGTTTGGCTAAACCAGGACAATTTTTTCAAATCTTGCATCTTACATACTGTAGAAGTTGTGTTTCTGCTATTTCATAAGTCACTCTTTGGTCAAAATACTATAGACACCTCGACTTCCTTATATTATTTCTTCAGATCTCAATATGCATGTAAGTCTCCTTGTGTCGGAGCCGATACAATGTCAGCGTATGGCAGGACTGAGCACTCATAGAGGTAGTGTCACAGCTCGCTGTGTGACTCTGCAGGTGTTTAAACTGTGCTGATGTAATTGGTCACAGGGGGAATGGAAACAAGAGCTGCACAGTCCTTGATTTGATCCCTTGGTTATTGATTTCTCAGTCTGCTTCTAACAGAAATAATTGCCACATGTAATGTATTATTCAATTACAAGACAGTGCTCTCAAGTTTGGGTTTGATGGTCCTTTTTAAATCACTGAGACCTATAGATAATTCAACACTGTCAGCCCATTAAGAAGGGAGAATATTAAAAGGTACTGTGCGTTAATTCGGCCTATTTATTAGCAACTGTGACAGAAGCTCAAAGTTTGCAAGTCGCCCAAGCCTTTGTATAGTTGAAAGGATCGGGTTTAACTTTTCCACACATATAGGTTTCAAATAGAAGGTCAAATGCTTGTAAAAATACTTGTATCAACTTAAACCTACACATTTCAAATAGTATTTGAGATTTCTTACATTGTATAGTGTCAGTTGGAATCTATGGGAGTTGAATACACATAATGTCTAGTTGGACTGACCTACAAACATTAAACATAGTTGTGTTTTACGACTCATTGCAAAGCATTAGACAAGTGCTGTATTTGTGATACAGTGTAATAACTGAATGCTCTATATTGCGTCTAACTACTTGACTTGTAATGTGCCTCGTGTCCAAAGAGGTGTGTCATGTTGCAAATTGACCAGAGGCCGTTGTGTTAACAAGATAACAGGCTCCAGTGCACAGCTCCGAGCACAGATCAATTCTCTTGTTCAAATGCCTGTGTATTGTAATGTAGTGATGTTCAATTCTGTGTGACACAGTTTCAGTGATCAGCCGTGCAGCTCATGTTTACAGCTTAATATTTATCATCGATCTTAATTGGTTTGATGTCCTTGCACTGCCACAGCACTCCACTGGCCTGCTGTTGTTTCAAAATCTTTATTACAGCCATAATAAAGTCCTGTTCATTAAAGTTAGACTGTAGATTCTCTTCTCTCTCAGAGCCACAGAATGAAGGAGTGTGGACCAGTGCTGCTCACTGGGGAGGGGCACAGTCTGTATAAATTATCAGGAATATGAACTCGATCGAAGATGTTAATTGCACCAATGCTTCGTTATGTGGGGAATTGCCATGCATTTCATGCAGCGATAATAAAAATGAATTTTTGAACAAAGGCATCTTAAAATAATATCTAATCTACAGAGAATACTACATCAAACGAATAATTTGAAGCTTTGAAATGTATCTTTGTGGCCGAAGTGTTAAGTACAAGCCCTGAAAATATTGTGCTTAATTCAGGCTTGTCCAAGAAATAAAAAAAACACAAAAACTTGAGTTAATTAACAGTTATTAGAGGCCTTTTCAACTTGAATTTGACTTTCAAATATTAGCTCTTATATATAAACTATGCTCCTGGCATCTGCAAATTAGCTTTAGTGTATCTCCCCTAATTAGGCCTCATTGAACCCATGCTCACTGACACACAGTGATATTAATAATTCAGCACCATAAGATGTGTTTAATAGTAGTCACTAAAGTGCACTTCACTCACATTGTTTCAGCCTCAAACACCGCACCTCCACTGTTGACTTTTATCACTTTAATAAAACCACAGCTAAAGAAACATTTATGTACTAAAATATTCTTTCTGTCTGGTTTGCAATATGTGCTTGGGCAGCCTTTTACATACAGCTTGAATGATAGAAAGTCTATCGCTCTTTGACGCAAATCTCACATAATGGTAAACTGCCCCTGTGTTCTGATAGAGATACAAAATTACAAATATTTCTTGAATTGTTGAGTATTGTAAACATAGTAAAATAACATGTATATAAAAATCTGCTGTATTTTTTATCCTGCCTGTGTCCTTGTCCCCTTTTCCTCATCTCTCCATCCTCCTGCCACCTCTTCCTGTCAACACTCATTCTGACTCCTGCCACTGATCAAACGCACCTGCCAAGCCCCGCTAACACACCCGCCCATGTTCACTAATTATCCACAAAGCCTACAGATTTAGACTCCTAATGGGAGATTTTCCTCAATTCGGGGGCAGGCTTCAAGTGCATTACAATGGTATTTATTTACTCATTGGGGGTACAATCCCTGGGGATTTTGCGCATTTTACATAGACGGTATGTATTTTTACATGCGTTTCTCTCTTGCTTTGTTAATTATTGTTCAAATGGTAAACAAGTCTTGGAGATAGTATAATAATACAGCTTAAATCATAAAGGAGGGAGGATGTACAGAGGAGAACAAAGCTAAGCTCTCATTGTAATACTCTTGTTTTGGAGCAATTAGGCTAAAGAGTGTCTGAAAATTATGGGAGAAATTATATTTTAATGTCAGGCTAATGGGCTATTACAAAGCATTTATAGCACTGCGCTGCTTCTTTGCTTTATTTCCACAATTTTTATCTATTTATTTTAAAAGCAAAAAAAAATCAGATTCTTTAAAGCCTATTCAAAGTATAGTTGTTAAATTCAGTTAAAAAATAATTTTGTGTTATTTATTTTTTTTAGCAAAAATGTCAAATCTGAAAAACTGTCAATTAATAAGTACCAGATTTACAATTAACAACATTTTAACATGATTTGTGTTGGTTAATTATATTGGTTGAAACTCACTATACACTTATCTTGGTTATCTGTACTTTTTTCTGAACAGAGTCTGTGTTGATCGACTTCACTCACTGACCTTTAAACTGCCGCTCTCCAAAGAGACGCCATTTGTTTTAGTTTGAACACGCCTCGCACTGGGCTCAGCAAACAAGGCCAGTATTGTAACTCATAGCAGTGTGTTGAGCTGCAGTGTTTGAATCTCTGCAGTAAACATGTACACTACACAGCACCTGTATTATTTATACTGTCTTCTGTTTATTTACTTTATCATTGTATTATTTATTGGAGAGATTTTTTTAGAGAAGATGTAGGACTGTAAAATGAAATATTAGATTTGTGCGGTATATGCTACAGGTTCAGTTCAAGTTTGAATACGATCAACTAGAGGTGAACTAACTGGCTATGGCAGTTTACAAATAATTTGAGATCAAGATTATAAATAAAATCCCTACTCACAAAATACATCCCACTACAGAAGCCATGGATTTTTTTTGTCATTGAATTTGAATGAATAAACCTGATGATAACTTTTGATTAGCAAAGTTTACTAAATAAAATTATGAGATTGAGGAGCTA
>JAVQKG010076966.1:0-10966 GCA_036025885.1 Hypseleotris bucephala
TATGATTGTGGTGGTCAGAAGAGGGAGTAGGCGCAGAATGGCAGCCACACTTCCACCACCTCCTCCGCCATAAGGCAGTTGGTGTTATAGCAGTTGACGCAGACGCATGGGGCGTTCCGCCGATATACATTTGCTGTAGTTTACGACAGCCTGGGTCTAGTTTAATGTTAGTTTTGTTTCTAAAACATTTGTATCGAAGTGCCCTTCCAAAAAAATCAATAAAGTCAAACAGTACTATTTGTAAATCATTGGTTGAGTTTATACTGATCCACCTATAGCTCAAGTCAAGTCTGTGCATGTGGCTCATGTGTCACTGTGTACTCTGTATTCATCCAACACCATGCCATGTGCCTAAAGCATTTGTTCATTGCATTTCACAAGCATCTGATGTATGTGCTAGTACTTTTGATGACAAGCACTGTAACATAAAATACACTTTCAAATCTTCAACTTTTATTTCTTGCCTCAACAAACTACTGGAAGCATTGTTTTTCCCCCATGGAATCTTCATGTAAAGTATGTCTAATATTACTGACCAAAAAGTGACAGCACCCCACAAGCGATCCACACCAGCAGGCTCACTCCGATGCTGCCCGAGTTCTTGAGGATGCCTTTCGGAGAGATGAAAATTCCTGCTCCGATGATAGTCCCGATGATGATAGAAATGCCTCTGAGTAGAGTCACCTTCTTTCCCAGCTCCACTTTCTTCTCAGCAGTGATTGGCACTGTCCCACTGGAGTTTGTCCCATTGTGGTCAGCCTGACTCCCATTCTTCTGAACTTTACAAACACTGCTAATGCCTCTATGTGGATGGGACCTGTTGGTCATTTTAAACTCTGCCTAACTTAGTCTTTCACACAGCCTGACATTGGCTCCAGTCTGGCCTGGTCCTCTTCAGTGTTGTTGATTATGCAGTGGATTCCCAGAAGAAGGACCTCCTAAGCTCAATGTACCCCATGCACTCACTCCTCCTCCTCCCATTCACTCCTCTCACTGTGGAGTCAGTTGTAAAAATGGTGACACATGGTTTTATGTTCTTGTATCACTTCTCTTTTGTAGACTCCTCTTTGAGCTGTTCACACCGATGCGTCTGTGTGGTAAAAAAATATTACCCTGTCATTTCCTGATGGTTTTTGTTTCCTCTTGCATGACGTCTTTCTGACATGCTGGTGCAAGACCACAACACATGTGAAACAAGTCTGAGATATCGGGAGCAGTCTGGCACACACTGATGGTACGAAGGCTGGAACACATCTCGACTTGCTGTCCAAATGAATGTGTAGTAGCATTAAGTCAGCTTTACTCCCAATATCGATGATTCTTCATCATTGGGGTGGGTCAAGGTTATGCTTTATATATGTTTTTTTTTTTAAACTTTCTATTGGAACAAAAGAAAACATTAGTGAAACATTGTCCTTAAGTCTGCTCAACTAGGTCTGTTAAATACATACATTCAACTGGAGGCAGTACCTGATTGGCAGGTGTTACATGTTTCATACAAATTCTGCATTTACAACTAGTAATAATTCAGATGTATATACTTTTGAAGCCATTCAAAGTGCATGACATTTGAGTGCATAATTCTTTCACTCTATGTGAACTCTATTTACTCCAACACTGGTGGTGTTAAACTCAAATCATCACTCTGGCCTCAGGCTTCTAAACAAACTGAACAGATAAAGGTTTAGAGCAGATTCAAGCTGTGTTATACTCTGCAACCATTCATAAAATCCATGTAAACATCTCGGATCCACCAAGCTTCTCCACAGTGCCATAACAGGAAATGAAATATTGGTATAGCCTTGTAAAACGTATAAGGCTTGAGACGGCTAAAGTATGACTATTTTAACTGGATCACTTTGTTACAACATTACTTTTCGGCACAATGTACCAACGCATTGTTCTGGATTAGTTTTACATAATGCTATGGAGCCATAGTTTTCCCATTTTGGGGTCAAAAGTTTAGTAAAAGCATCTCTTCATAAACTGCTATTGCCAGAAATAGTAGGTGCATTATTTTACACTGTACATTTCGACAGATCATTGAGTGTTTTTTACTGGATGTGAACACTTGGGAAAGTCCACAGTATCTGTCTGGAGAAAAGCCTACTGTAAAACTGTGACAAACACAAAGAAAGAGTAAAAAGCTTCTGGCTGTGTGTGGTTGTTTGTGTAGGATGAGAAATCAGCTGCAGATTTGATACGCTCTGCCCTCCAGCGAAACCCTCTTGTCAGGGCAAGTTTTTAACGACAAGCAAAAGAAAGAACCAGGGAACAAAGCACAGAAAGCCATCAGTGTCCACAATATTGGAATGAATGAATGAGTTGCAGGACGGGCCAAGGACACTCACCTCTCACTGAGGAAGGCCCCACTCTCAAAAACACTCATCACCTAGCCTATTCAGAATGCTTTCTCCACACCTAATATCTTTACCAACACATACTCTGGGCACTAGGACATATTCCCATACAACAGCAAGGGCTACAGGAGCACAGGAGTCAATGAAGAATCCAAGTCCAGAAGTGAAATGCTTTATACTGCAGAGTTTACTATGACCTCGGAGCCACTCGTTTATGTCACAACTTCACTTGTCAATCAAGTGGGTGTGAATGAAAGTGTGTTTGGTGGTGGTCAGAGAGGCTGTAGGAATAGTCTACTATTGACATTGTGATTATGGAATTGTAGAGCCCTGAAGATTTATAAGGCATTTGAAAATATGTAGCGCTTTGCCATACTTTGATATATATTATATATTTTTCATTATTTCATTGATTTCTGTCATAATATTACCTCTTTAAGAGCGATGCAAAGTATGATGGGAATTTGAGTTCATGACACTTTGTTAATGTGTTTTGTGATGGTAGAGAACTTGACACGCTGTACTACGGAGCCATGGATCTATACTTGTGTAAAGTTGAACAAAAACGAAAATCTATGCGAGTTTCCCTGTTTTATTCAAGAATGAAGAAATGGAGTTTAAAGCGTCTTCCAAAAATGACCTGCCACTTTATTTATAAATTCTGAATTTTTGGGGATAAAACAAACTAATTTGTACAAAATCCTGAAGTACAATAAATTTGTGAAAAAATAAAATAATCAAGCTCATATCCGCTCATGTCTACATCCCAAATTGTGTCAGAGGCTAATGAGAACAGGTGGGTTGAAAAAGGCATAGAGGAGGCACGAGTATCTGTCTCTGTCCTGGGAAAAGAACAGAGAATGCAGCTGTTATTTTTACTCATCTGTGAATAAAACGTGATGAAGCAGAAGCAAAAACACTGTCAGAGCTAATTAGACATGCACAATAACACACTCACCAGCCTGCTTCACATAGACTGAAGGCTTTCTACACACTCTTTTCATTTATTCATCCATTCATCTTAGCTTATTTTAGTCAGGACAGGAGTCATAGGAAAGTGGACACTTTCCCAGCAACTATGGGTTTTTGACGAGGGGACATTTTTGACGCGGGTTTTAGATTATGTTGCCTACCAGGAATTACAATAATATGTGAAGAATTGTCCAATTACTTTAGGTCTTTTGAATTTAAATTCCAAAAGCTCCCTTTAATTTGAATGTAACTATACTCAAATTAAAATAGAAAACTTTAAATGTTATGAAGATGCTTTACCTGAAATGTGCCCTTCCTCAGACATGTGGTGTAAAAAATTTGAAAAACATATATGAAAACAATTGGGTGCTCTATTTGTTGTGCGTTGTGTTGTGATTATACTTTTTGTATTTTGACCTCTGAACAAATTACTTTTTGATTTTAACAACTTTTCACTTGGTCACAGTATTCTAATTTACTGAGTTACTTTTAGGCTACCGCAAATGTTCTCTGAGACATGTGAGGGTATACTGCTTGCATGAGGCTGGCTGGAGAACAGTTTGTAATGCATTTGGCTCCTCTCCCTGTGGAGTCTGTGTCACTCTCCCAGCCTCTCCCATATTGTGCCTGGACTTCGCAGATTACTGTTGACAGCCTGGATGTGCTCTGAGCCCTGCCACATTAACTATTTATACGTATGAGACTGTCCAGCTCCAGGAGTTTATTGATTCTCCTGCAGGTGTGGGTTGGTTAAAGCGCTGCTTTTTATATCTCAATGCAGACAGTTTTTATTTGTTTATGACCAAAGCAGAGTGACTTTTACTGCCTTAGAGCACAGATCAATGGGAACATGTCCACTTGTTCTCAACGCACACATCACAGTTCAGTTTTAATTCAACCTTTCCAAACTTTTCTGAATGATTATTCTGTGGGCAGATACAGCTGACAGCTTTAGTGTTTTATTACTTTGGCTTATGTTCTCTAACTTTGTGAATTGAAGGGATACACCAATAACAATACTGGTGTGGTGGACTAGTAAATGTGGACTATACAATTTATTTAACTTTAGCCTGATTATGAGCAGATAATTAGATTGTGGAAGATTACATTAAATGACATTGTAACTCACATTACAAAAAGTAGACAATTTGATGGTGGTGCTCTTAGGTTTATTGCTTATATACAAAGTTGGGAAATAAATGTATTTGTCCTTAGTTTTGTGGGTGTTAGTCAATCCCCTATATATGTTTTATGGTTAATCCATGTCTTATATCAAAATATGTTAGGTAACTATTGACCAAATGTTTAAATTTGATGTGGACTGGAGCACCATCTAGTTAAAGAAAATTTAGACAACCTTTCACATTCATTAACTATGGACAATTCAGAGTGATCAATTATCCTAACACATACTTAATGTCTTTGGGCAGTGGGAGGAAGCCGGAGTACCCGGATGTAACCCACAGTAAGACGAGGAAGACTCCACTAGAGAGATCGTATTCAGCCAGTCTGAGGTTCGAACTGTGAGGGTAGAGCACTAACTAACCCCACTTAGTAATACTATTAAATTTGCAAGGCCGAATGGACTCTAACCCCACATAACCTCTCAACAGTATTATCAATATGAATGCAAGAACAATAAACACAGCACAACTTTGCCAATAAAGGGAACATTCAGCCCTGAACTAGAAGTGCTTTGGCACAGCAACACAATTACATACAATTACACAATCAAAATCAAGTCCTACAACTGTTTTTCATATTAACCTATGATTTGCATAACAACAATTGTGTTCACTGATGACTAACCTGTTTTACTGCTCTTCTATCATGTTGTTGTCACATACTTACACTTAATTCGAGCCGTAATTTTCACCTTCTGTTACGTACCATGAATCTTCCTTAAGGTTAATATTATTGTGACTTAAAAACAAACAACAAAATACAGAAGAATAACATATCTCTTAAAACAGGTCTGAACAGTGAATATTTTTTACCTTCCTGCTCGTCTACTTCAGTGGACTGTGTATACTCTGGTCTCTGGTGTTCAAGTGCCCCCATGTGGTCGCAACAATAACTGCAGTATAGAGGTGACTGCTGTCCTATGGTGACAAAGAGATCTGCTTAATAATAAAAGCCATAACAAAGAGAACCTGCACGTGCACGCTCCTGAACACGTGAACGTACACACACACACCTCCAGCTAAGCCTCATGTCAGCAGCTTCAGCTCAAGACTAATAAATGTGTGCAGCAGCAGGGGCTGTGTAAATCACCTGCATCTTACCCTGTCACCCACCAACTGTGTGTGTGTGTGCTTTGTTTCTATTCAATTATTTCATTCTGCTGGCCATGCAAGATCAATCCTCACAGAGTGTTTCGCGCCATCAATCAATACTATTTCAGCCTTATTTATTTACACATCAAATTGATAGGTGTCTGTTAAAAGGATTCAAGGGATCTTTGTTGTAAATTCACACAGGGAGGTGTTGAAGGCTCTCAGTAAAAGAAAAAGAAAGAATAAAAAAAAATATTCCCAACATAATTAATGCATATATTATCAAAAAGCTGCATGCAGTATAGACCAAATTGCTTGATGAAGATCTTAATGTATCAAGTACTTCTTTATAATTATTCCTTTGCCTTTCCATTATCTGACACCAGTTCCAGACTCCATCAACACCACCAACAGCCAACTGAGCAATGTTTTGCTCAGTTGGCTGTATCCAGAGGGCGGCACACATTGCAATGTTACTAATGATTTTTAAATTGTTATTCTGCAATGTGATTTTTAAAATAACTTTAAGACATTTTCCAAATAGTATACTTAAACGTATATTTCCTTAAGTGTTGTTGACCAAAACTTGAGGAAAAGACTGGCCTATGGTGCTAAAATATATCTGAATTTGTTCATGATTCTTTTACCAAATATACTAGATGTCTTGTATTCACTAAAAGTGTATTATGCCAAAATGACTAAAGCTTTTCTAAGTTGAGAAGCTGTATTTACATAAATGCTGTTCATAAATCATCTGGATTAAGTTTAGTAAGCTGCACCTGTTATACGTTTGCTTACACAGGTATCATTAGCTCAGTTCACCTGTGCAGACGCTTCTGTGATGCTCTGCGCTCTGTAATGCTGACAAGCTGCTGAAGGTAACAGTTTTTCATCTAAATAAATCTGGATTATCTTTCTTAATCACTAAACAGCGCTCTGCGGAGCAGATTATGGCTGCCCTCGGAGGAGTGTTTTCCTGGATAAGATGTGCTGGGATTGCTCTCTGGAGAATAATTAGTCTTGTGTGGTTTATAAGCCTCTTCTTTTACATAAAGCTACATTTAGCTCGGTTCAAATACATGTGACAGTAGTGAATAATTGGAATATATAGGAGTCTGTTTTTTGGGGCTGTGCTAGATCACACCTAGATGACGTTACTACCCACAACTTCAAACTTTTAAATTAAATTAATGTTTTGAATATGGACTGACCATTCTGTATTGAACATTCTTGTTGACTGTAGGTTGGCGTCCTCCGTGGCTGTGGACCAGTACAGTAGAGTACTATAGCCATATGACTAAACCTTTTATTACCTTATGTTATCTCATTATTTGTATATTTCAATGATATTTTGATGATTTTTTTTTTTTTTTTTGTACTACACTTGCTTCTGTTGTTTTATTGAATCCTATTTAATGGGTCACATTTGCCTCACAGTTTAACTTTTCTAATCTTTTATCTCTCCAGTAACATGGCATCATTAAGCCACATGCTCATTTCATCATACAATATACATTTTAAAGGTGTAGTCCGGAAGATTCGTTGAAAAAAAGATAATGAAAATCTCCTATAAAGCTAGATCATTTCTTCACAGATCTAAACTAGGAAGCCCTAGGAGAGCGCAAACCCCTGCCGAGGCACTCACAAAATTAAATAATTTGGTCCTTGTGCCATTTCTGA
The DNA here is from genome assembly GCA_036025885.1 of Hypseleotris bucephala. NCBI lineage: Eukaryota > Metazoa > Chordata > Actinopteri > Gobiiformes > Eleotridae > Hypseleotris > Hypseleotris bucephala. The sequence continues at coordinate 7,289 of JAVQKG010076966.1, forward strand.
CTTTCTCTGAAATTTTCATCCAAATTGGTTTGGTACGTTTTTAGTAAAGTTGCAAAGAGATGGCATTCTTTAGAAAGATCCTAAATCCAGGACATGTTTTGGATCATGGCCAAAATCTAATCAATTGGTTGTGTAATTTCTGACCCTCCCTGAAAATTTTCACCCAAATCAAAGCAGGAGGAAAGCTGATCACAAATAAACCAGCAACAAATATAAAAACAAGTAAACAAACCAATTCTACTGAAAACATTACCCATTTGGCGGAGGTAAGAAGTGACACTCAACTTTCCTTCAAGCTTCAGAAGAGTTGCTGTTATTTGTTACAATAATCTAAGGCTGACCTTGCCGTAACTCCGTCAAAAGTATGAATATATAATGAACTGGAATAATAATAACCTCAACAGTGGTTGTTTTGAAGGCCTGGGCTTTGTTGCTTGAGTGTAACTTCCATTGGCAGCGCTCTGAAGTGGCCTGAAGGCAGCCTCTCTGTAAATCCTCTTTAAACGAGGACATGATGTTTCCTGGCATTTAGTTTCAATGGTTTCTCAGCTTAATGTTTTATATATCGTTGAAAAGACAAAGGAGTTTTTACTTTTGCTGATCGCTGTGCTGTGTTTTGTGTTTTTTGCAGTTTGGAAGTTAGTTTTGCTTCAGGTAGGTCAAGTCATTAACAAAGAGGGTCCAAAAACAATGAGTGCAAGCCTGGATTTGTGTCTAAGTGAGTGATTAGGCTCCGTTCCTGGAGAGGCATCTGTATTCTGGTCCAATGTGTTTGTACCAATAAGAATGTAAAGCAAGCCGGGGCGGAAAGAGAGTGCCGCCTCAGCAAAGCCAGAACAAAACAAATGCCAACACACAATCTGCTGTACTATAGGGCCATAGTGTCTGATTCTATATTGCATATGATTTATTGATTGTTCACACTTTATTGAAGAACAGAACAGAAAGTTAAGAGAAAGCATACCTCCTGCCACCACCATAAGCCATTTATAAACTGTAGTTATGGATCTTGATTAGAACTGCGATTGATCTCGCCCAGAGGTCTGCAATTGTTTGGATCCAAGAATCCATTTGTTGTCAACAATAGTAAATGTCAATTAGTAAAGAGCTGCAACCAAAACCTGCATATCTTATAAATAAAATATATTAAGCTAATAGCCTATTGAAGTATCCTTCACAGTGACTAGACAATAGACAGCCGTGCAGACAGCTGAGATATTGTTAATGCCATTTAGTCAATTAAAAGTTTACAGAAGATGACAAAAGGAGCCATAAGAAAGGTGCTAAAGAGGCTTTTGGCTTTAAAAATACTGGTTGATCTAGCCCAAGACTTGTGTCTTAAAGTTGTATATGTTCCAGGTAAAAAAACAAAAAATCATTCTACAAACATGTTGGTGCTGATATATTATGTTTATTAAGAGGGGAGATTTGATGTCCGAGGGTGTTGTGTTTTACTGATTCATGAATACGCTACAGTATGTGATGAGGCAGATTCGGATGAACAGGTTGAGTGGAGGTCTGCAGACATGACCTTTGCAGCTCAGCTGGTGCTTGTTGCTGATCAATAACAGTTCTATTCAGTCATATTCTACTGTGTGGATGTGAGTGTAATCAATGTGTCTAACTCGAGTGTGGAGGTGTCAAGCATATGTCAAAACTCTTATTAAAGCTGCTATTGGAGAAGCAGTGACACCACACCACAGGTTCAATCAATCAGACTCTGGCTCAGGGAAATGGACGGCCCATCGATCGCAGATTCCATCAGGTTCTCACTCTGTGTCTGCTGTGATTCTCACTGTTTAGTGGAGTCAATAATAATACATCCTCTGCTCCTCGTGTGGGGGCTGCAATAGTGTCTGACCAATAGAGCTTTTAAATCATTTTGTTTACTTTACAAAATCTGTTACAGTGCCAACAGCTACAAAGTTATTCACACCAATAACTTGTTTATCCATTACTACTACTACAAATGCTTCAACTTTAGAGTCTGCAAATTCACAATTTGTGTGAACTATATGTCTATTTATGTGGTTTCATCAAAATGAAAATCAGACCGCTTCAGACTGTGCAGCTGCTGTGGACTGGCCAGCAGTCCACAGGCCAGAGGAGCCCACACCACAGCAGTGACAGCACAAGCCAAACAGGCTTGACTTTGTCTCGACTTCCACTTTGTTTAGCATCACTCACACAACACAGTTGGGGTCACTTTGTCTGCAAATCAGTCAGGACAAAGTGGAAATAAAGTGCAATCTATTTGCCAATAACTCTAATTTCCAAAGTGGAGGAAACCTGACTTGATTTCATTGAGATTGAAGCGCGACGTGCCTGTTACAGGCCCAGCACACACACTGTCACAGACAAACACTAATTTCTCAGAGACGATGACTGACAGCTCCATCATCAGCCTGATAGGCCCTGACAGCACGTCAGACACAGCTGAGCTGACCCGCCCGCACCAATGATAATATGCTAATAATACCCTTACAAAAGGGTCCATTTAGGGACAAAATTGTGCCACGTCAACAAAAAAAAAAAAACACTGTTCTGTCAACGACGCAGAAAAACTTTTTTGGAACTGTGCACAGACAAAAAGAAGCTGCATGTTATTATTGTTGAAGTTTTACACTCAAGTTTTAGTCCTTTAATTTGATGTTTTTCAGGGGGGCTGTAACAATATGCTTTTCTCACAATTCATTACATATCACACTTGGGTGGTGACTTGAAATGCGATTCGATATGTACTATACATTTTCTGCTGCATTACTTTAAAATAAGCCTAATTTATGCCAAAAGATCTAATCCCTATTTCACTTTCATCCCTATTTTCCAGCATTCCCTATTTTACTCCTTTCTGCAGCAGGTAGATGGTCATTGTTCAGCAGGGTCCAGCAGCATACAACCATTTCACCATACAGACATTTTTGTTTGTTTGAGTATTTTCATTATACAAAATACTTACATTTGATTTTGTAAAATAATAGAATTAAAACGCAGTAGTAGTATATTAGATATGTCGCCCCTCACACAGACCAGCTGGACCACTGCAGGGTAATATCTTAATAGACTGTCAGCAGGGAGATAGTTCAATGGAATAACTTCAGTGTGCTTTGAATGTGGCTTGTACACACACACAATTTTTTTCTAGCACGGTAGTATCCCAGCTGACAATAAAAACACTTGTAGTTAAGCATTAATATTCAGTTATCTCACAAAAAATACAAAGTAATAAAACACTACCTCGCTTTGAAAATTTGTAATGGTATAAAAGGAGCAATTGAAGAAAAAGTGGAAATAAAATTGATTCCAGACGAGAACAGAAAGAACAAACCCTGTAAGCAGAGGAGTGAGCTGTATCACCCCAGAGGCAGCAGCTTTTCTCCGATAAGAGCCACAAAAACAGCAGCAACTGGTAATTGTTTTGCACAAGTAACTCCCAACGGTCTGATGGCAGCAAAGAAATCAGCATAAAACCATACTGAAAAAGTGACTGTGAAGGGCTGAGCTCCCCGGCCAGCTTCTGTGTGGAAGAGAATAATGTGGCTGGCTGTAAAAGAGAGCCACAATAAAGACAGACAGGCTGTGTCAGAGAGCAACAATAACACACCAGCTTGACACTAGCCAAGAGACCAGCTCAGGCTAACTCCCAGCCACAAGCACACAAGCACAGACATCACACAG
>JAVQKG010077019.1:0-12923 GCA_036025885.1 Hypseleotris bucephala
TATTATTATTATTATTATTATTATTATTATTATTATTATTATTATAAAAATGGGCCTATTTTATAGCCTAATTATATACCGAGTTTTGCTTAATAATATGTTTAAATTCTAGGGATAAAAAACATATTGAAAAGAAAGTGTAAACGTAACCTATTGAAGCCTGGAAAATAAAAATAGGGCCTATAATCATTTCGGTTCATTATATTTCAATCTTTGTATCCTACTATTAGTCAGAGGGCCCTGTCTTCTTAATAACTCGATGATAAATGCAGGTCAGTTTCACAGTTAGCCAACTCCCCTCCTTCAGCTGTGCCGCCTCCTTCCCCCAGATACGCACACTCCAAACACACACTCGCTTCAAAGAACTCTGTAACATCGACGGTTGTGGCTCTGTAGTGTTTGGAAAGTTAAAAACAGTCGCCACATATAATCCTATTGTTATAATGTGCCTATGCTTTACAATAGTTCATTTTACACAACCATACACACAATGCTAGGATTTACTTTTAACCTACCTGAGCGTCGACGTCCATTGCCCGCTGGTAGTTAATAGTGCTCCTTATTTTAATCCATATTAATTACATTAAAGCGAACAGAGCAGTGCAGAGTTGGTGTGTGAGAATGTGCTCCGTGCAGCTCTCGGTAGACTAATGCACTGCACCGCGAGCCTCAGTCTGAACATCTGCTCATTTCACGTGACGTTTTTTTTTTTAAATAGGCTACTAACATCTGGTCTAAATAGGTTTCATTCTGTGCCTCTGCATCGTATCAATTGCCAACTTCTCTCTTTCCAAAAGAGAAAAGAGAAAGTATTTCAGATTGTTTTATTGTGTAAGGTTTGTTTTATAACTTTTTAAAATCAAGAAAATAAAATTTAATAGAATAGACTGGGCTACACACATTCCATGGCGTGTAATTATTATTTTTTGTTTTTTGTTCTTTAGCAGTTTATAATATTACATTGCCTTTCTGTTTATTTTATGTCAGAAACATTTTGTGTTCAGGGTGTGTCGCGCATTTGTGTTCTTTGAAAATGCGCACAGTGCAGATACTACCTTCGCGGCCTCCTTAAAGTTCATAGACATCTGGGAATTCCATACATGCCTCGCAAGTCAATTACACACCTTCAAACGGACACACGCTTTGATTCGGACAGTGAGAAACACTTTTCCAGATCAGGCCGATCAATCACTGACGATAATACTATGAAAGATTTATTTAGTGACAATAATCAAGAATACCTTTCAAGACACCTGGACAAGCGCACAACAGAGAGTCAGCACTTCTCCCAAATACAATGTAAAAATACAGACAATAAAATAATATCTGAATTAGGAATTATTAGACTTTTATTATTTTTCTGCACCTGCTCGCTATGCGTAAAACCTTTGTCTTAAAAAATAAAATAAAATAAAGAAAGATAAAAATTGCATGGTGAATTGTTGAATATAAATTGTTTTATAATAGGCCCTATAGTACTTGTATTTAATAAATGGATTATTACTGTGATGGTGTTAGTAATTACAACACTATTCTTTTTTTTTTTTAAATAAAGCATGTGAGTCAATACAATACTGACCTCAGTTTAACTTTTCTAAAATGGTGAGTTTGAGTTTACTTAACCCACTTAACAAACTGATCAAAGATGGAAAAAGACTGCTCACTTTTAACTGCTCAGTTTTAATCAACATTTTTATTAAAATTATATTTAACACGTTTTACTATAGTTTCTCAAGTATTTGATTATTTAGACAAAAAAGCTTTTTAGTAACTTTTTCAAACTTGGCCACAAGGCTTGCCGCTTTACAGTTTTATGGTTTAAGATTCTGACTCGAGTAGGATTTCTGTACATTTGGGATTACAAAATAGCAGTGTTTCTTTAGCTCGAGCCAATAATAACGCCATCTGTTTCTTTGGATGACTGGCGCTGGCTTTTGTTATAAAATCTACAGTTCTCTACAAACATTAGAAACGTATTATTTAACAACTAAGATTGTTTTTAACCGAGATGCACAGTTCTGTAATTGGATAATGTAAAAAAAGACAAACTGTGTGTAATGTATTTTTCTTTATTGCAAAAATACAAATATTTACAAAAAATGATGATAAAAATAGGAATGTATTTGCATTTCAGACACAGGATCTTTTTCTCAATGAAACACGTTTCAACAATAAATAAATAAATGAAAATCTTTTTGCACAGGTTAGAGCCACACGTGAGTCCAGAGCACCAGTACAGACTCACACTGCTTCAATGCACACCGACCTCCACAGAAATAAGTCCAAAGGCATGCATTAAAGTCTATTTTCATCTAAAAATGACAATATTAACATTCGTCGTCAACAATAACAAACACTTCAGATGGGTTGTGGCGTTTGCGCGTAACGGGCCTCTGCCTAAAGATCACCACACAGAGCCTCTGTCGTCTTTGTTTAAATCTTTAAATAGTGATCCCATGAATCCAGCATGTCTCCAGATTTGTCCCGTCGGAATGTTATATCAGCAGTCACCTGTGGAGTAAACATCAACCAGTTAGCACATCACAAGCATGTGGATATGTGTACTTCAGTGTAAACTGAAGTATATTCTGCAGTCCAAAACACGTTATCAACAGTACGTCGTGCGTAATGTGTGCGTAATTGGAGAAGATAGTTAAAAAAAACAAGTCGTACCATTTTGGGCATAATTTCTCCTTATGCTAGTGAGATGTTGACATGGACCAAGCGCCCTCCATCCTCCAAACGGAGAATGCGTAGCTCAGCCTCTCATGTGCCACATAACTACAACTTGACATTTTGGCGTCCAGCTCATCGCTCTGCAACACCTGACAAAGGAAGTCTATGTACCTGGCCGCGAGTTTTAGGGTCTGTATTTTGCTCAGTTTGTCAGAGGGCAACGTGGGGATTATTTTCCGCAAAGAAGCGAACGCCTCGTTGAGAGACTGGGTCCTCTGTCGCTCCCGCACGTTGGCCATGACCCTCTGTGACTGCAGGTCCTCGAAAGACTGGGGACTGCTGCTCGTGGACTTCTTGCCTCTTTTCCCAGGGGTAGGGCTATCTGAGTCCTCCCCGTTTTTCCTGCTCGGTCTCCTCTTCCTCCCACAGCGCTTCGGTTGCCTGTCCAGCTCCCCCTCGCTGTTGCTCAAGCTGTCCACAGGAGAGACAGGGGAGCTACCCGACTCTTCACCCATATTTTCCTCAGACATCACCACTTGGGTCGATGGTGGCCGCAAAGTCTACAAAAAATATTCCCCTTTCATGAAGTCAACGGGTTAGTCCACCTGTAGGTCTGTGCGTCTCAACAGACACTAAAGTATCCATAGATGGGTCTTCAAGAGGACAAATCTTTTCTGATACTTGAGAAACTTAGGCAGTTCTTATAGGCTGCTTGGCGTTAAGTTTTTAGGGAGGGACGTGATTGGCTGAGGGGTTGTATTACGTAACGCCGGGGGTGGACGTACACGAGGAACTGAAACATTAACTGTAGAAGAAAGTATAACGGGATGATAACGCTTATTTCTCTCAGTAACAAAGAGCACAAAATAAAATTAACAAATTATAACTTAACCCGCGGAATGTCTTAGCCTACTTTACATTTGTGCTATCCTTTTTTTTTACACTGAAGCAAAAAGAGTTCTAAAGTCATAAAGTCATACAATTGTAAGCTTTTAAAAAAGTGCTTCCAAATTAAAACTAAATCAATAGAAATAGTGTATGGACATTAAATATGTTACAATGAAGGCTGTTATTACTTTTAAGTCTCTTTTTGAACAGTTTCAGTCTTTGATGGACTTCTGTTATTTCTCTGCCCACGAGGGGGCACGTTGATATGATGCAGTTTTACGCGGTCTTTATGAACCCAACAAAGTGTTATATAACAACTCATACGTATTTCTCTGTGGAGCCCCAGAAACAACAGTGTGTGGTTATACCCCGCGCTTCAATTAGAAATGTGGACAGCGCATGCTCCGTGTGTAAAGCCGGTGTCCTGGTATTTACTGTGATGGTGATACAATATCCATCTTGTTTAGTGGAGGATTACTTTGTTTAGTTTAAGAAGACTGTGGTCCACAGGAGCCGCATCTGGTTCAGGAAACAGGGGGCAGAGGTCACAACACCAGTGAACATCCATTTACATCTATGAGCCGGTCTGAGAGTGAGGGGTTGTTTCACACAACCTCGGGCTATACCTCCAAAAAACAGCCTTGTTTAACTTGGGCTATGGCTGGTTATTTTAAATCTTTACAATGAATAATGTGGAGGGCTGCTCTGTTTTTCTAAAGAGACATTGGTAAAACACATAAAAACTCATTAGGATTGCAAAGAGAGTTCAACCAGGTGTGTGTACCTGTCTGAGCCCTGTCCATGGTGCTGATCTCACCTGTGCTTTCTTAAACAAGTACTCACCTGGTCTGGATATGTGCGTTTACTGATTTGACATAAATATTGCATTTTCCTTGTTCTTTCCCACAATAGCCTATATTTCAAAGTACTGTTCTGAAGTCAATGTAGTAATTATTGCATTCAGTTTATTCAAATATTTACTGATTCTAAGAACATTTCAGATGACTGTTGCTGCTGGAGCGATTGAGAAAACACAGCTGCTTCTTGAGAATATGATGTCACCACGAGACAACTCCTCCAATGTTGTTCTTTAATAAAGCCATAACCTTTACCACCTAGGCCATCTGCTGAACAATTAATATTATAACACAGAGATAAACCCCATGCATTTTTTTCAATAGTCTCCACGGCCCAGGACAGCAGCGAATTTCAGGTTGCACCCCTCTTTCTTATCAATGAGCGTGTTTTATGACATTATCAAGTGTATTTAAGTGACTTCACCAGAACTGTCATGGCTGACCCTTCGATATCATTACCACCCCTCCATAAGGTCACAAAGAGGCAGACAAAACTCACTTTCTCACTCACTAACGCTGGACCCAAGCCATATCCACAGAGACCTGTCTATTTTCTCTCTTCAAGCTTTTGGACAGTTTCTCAATCTGCCTACTCATATCTATTGAAATAACAAACCATAGTCCCCCGCATGTACGATACTCCCTTAAATTGGACAGTTATATTCATGTTCACTCCATTATAGTTTCACCGCAATGGACTCCAGTGCCCCAAGATGGATCAGCTGAATGGGATAAGAGAAGACAGGGGAGTGTTCTTCAAAGAGCAATGGTGGAGATAGCCTATAGACTAACAAGGTCAAGCCGTGTGGCAGGATGATAGCCAGTATACCATGCGGTGAAATCCGGTGAGCGGTTTTGATAGCAGTGGTGGTGAAAGAGGTGTTGAATTGGGAGGTGAGGATGAAAACAGCAACCTTTTTTATAAGCTGTCTGGACACATAGGAGCCAGGAGTCCTGAAGTTAGCTGTAAAAGAAAGCCTTTGAAAACCAGGGGGTTTGATGTGGCAAGTTCTAATCGTGGGTATTCCTTGAAGCTGAATTACACTTTAATTTAAAAACTATTGATTAAGGAGGTGTGTGTATTGTGTGCTCTTTTTAATCCCTTCACGTCATCTCAGAAGTGCCTTAGGGATATCAGACAACTCCACCGCACAATGACACCTTATTAGCCACTAAGAACCAACAAACCTCCGGTATGTTTTCACAGCTTGGGAGCTCGAGGTGATGTGGGGTCTGTGGAAGAACTGGCATCCCAGCAGTCTAATCACACACACACAAAACAAACAGAGGACTTCCTCCAAGGGCTGGAAAAAAGTTTCACTGCTTAGATTGAACTTAAAATAAACAACCAAAACAACACTGACTTAAATGAGGTGCTAGTTGAAACTATGGCTTTATACTATTAGTTTCATTTTGGATACTTTAAAATTATACTGGGACTATAGAAAAAAGCCATCTCCTATATTGTGTGCCTACAAAAAGCTAAACCTCAGAGCTAAGCCATGCCTCTTGCTGCCTGTAAAGCTGGCTGCCACCCTGTAGACCACACACACGTCCAGGCTGGCCTCTGCTGCATGACGACCAGTGCATTGACCCCAACAGTCAAAATATCTGCTCTCTGGGCTACAGTAGCTTTACCATATTTTGGCCGCCAAGGAAGTGGACAGGTGTTCGACATTGTTTACAGAGACTTTTCGTTTGGTCTGGGCTAAAACTGTGGTTTATAAAGTGATGATGGATTTAGGCTTTTCAGAAGATTTGTTAAGTTTTGAAAGATGTTAAGAAAGATGGTGCTGACAGTATTAAGAGGGAGATAGGCCTACTGGTTTATTTAGGAAAACAGAGAGTGCCATGAAGGTATTAGCCATGTTCTTTTTTCACGGGACCCATATTAGGTCAGTTTTTACAATAAGTAGTGTATTTTTTTGTTGTTCAAATTATTATTTATTTGTATTTTGCTTCTTCAAAGAGTGAATGCTTATGGACATACCAAAACAATATTTAGTGAACTAAAAATTCTTTGGTGACACAACTATTAGTTTTGACGACCCACTTTTGGGTCCTGACCCAGTGTTTGAGAACCACTGTTCTAAAGTAAAGTGCTAAGATGTGAAATCAAAGTGTACAATGCACTGCCCACTGAGCACACAAGCTAATCATCCAATTCATTCATATTCATTCACTCCTTCAGGCTTGAGTGAGTACTTTTGGCCCTGTCTCGCAATGGTCTGAAATCTTTTATCTGCTTTAAAAATTCTTTATCCAAAAATGTTATTAAAATGAATGACTAAATAAAAATGAGTATGACTATTAAATCATAATCTTAATCGTAATTTTCTATTGTATTCTACGTATGTCTCCATGTCAGACAAAAAACACATATTTGTATGGTTGATTATATGATACGGTTAATTATGTTCTAACCATGCTCAGTTGCAAAATAAGGAACGACCAAAGATGAAAAATAACTACCAATCTATGGCTAAAATCCCAGTTAAATAACCCTGGCAGTACACATGCAGGAAAATATACCATGCATGTCACAGAGACTTATGTTTAGTGATGAGCCCAGAGCCGGAGTCCAATGTGGTTCTTTCCTTAAACCACAAAAGTGCTGTGAGGTGTCCCACCACAGTCCTCCTTAATAAGGGCTCAGAGAGGAGAGCGGGGGTCACACAGAGGTCTGCAGCTGCATTTGAGGATGAATAGTGTAGAATGGGACGATATGGACAAGAGGAGGGCGGGGCTCAAAGACCAGGGGAGTCATCAGAATACTGCAAAAAGGAGAGTCTTCAATTCAACATAGATGGTAAATTTATATACTCCCAATACACCATGTCCAGTGACAGTAGCTCACCACTGTTAACACATTAATATATGTGTAACTAACAATTATTTAATAAATAAGTAGTTTAATGATACTGAACAATGACGTTTATCATTTGTATTGATGTACATGGACTTGTTCATCAATAAGAATACAAATAGTATGTTCAGTGGTGTTGAAGTAATGCTTTGTAAATATTAATTAACTGGTAACCGATGCTCAACCAAAACTTAATTATTGCTTAGTAAGAGTTATTCCCCAGTATTATACCCATCTACCATCACATTATTAGTCTATTTTCAATATTGTATGTATAGTGCGCTTTTGCTGGAAGGCCAATGCAATTTCATTTTACAATGACAATAAAACCTATTCTATTCTAGGTTCCACAAACAAGATTAAGTGCTGCAACATAAATCCACATACACTTGAAGAATATTTGATTAGTACAGCACAAGAAGGAGTCCATGTTTCTTCTGGACCACAGCTGTGCTCCCATCTCCCCCAGATCTGCTCCTCCCTGAGTGTCAGCGGCGACCTCCTCCTCCACAGTCGATCTGTCAGGACACAATAGGCTACCTCTCCAGCCATGTTGTTTTTGGACCAGGACGCCCACAGCCCTACTTGTTCTCCCTGGCGCTTGACAGAAATTAGCCAAAAAGACACTATTTGATGGATTTATCTCACTCAGCTGACTGTAGCATTTTCTCTGACTCATCGAGTTGTGGGATGATGGGCCAATGGGGAATACCTATAATACAGTATGTGAAGTCAGTTTCTCCCAGTTGGAAAGAACAAAAATAGAAAATCTTGGAAAAGTTTTAGGAATCTTTCTCACGCATGAATTGCTATATATTATGATATTCACTGATTGTTACACTAATAGTCAAGGAATTTAGGGAATGTGTGACCCAACAAATGATCACCCCATAATATTTTTTGTTGTACAGATCTGGAAGAGGAATCATACTCCAGCTAAAATGGGTATTTCTCAGTTACAGGCAGAGGTGGGTACATTTTATTCAAGTTAGAGAGTACTGAGTTACTCAAGAGTAAGTATGGGACACTCTTACAACTTACTCAAGTAAATGAAACTGAGTAAAAGTAAGTAATTACTCTCCACCTTTGGTTACTAGTAAAAGTAATGAATAAATTACTACAAGTGACAGACCTGCCTTGATGTGAAGGTATGATTCAGACATGTTTTGTAAATGTCTTAAGTAAAAGTATCATGTTACTTTCCATCCCAGTTGTACATTTGTATTTCATTTTGTTAAACGAGATGAATGTAATTGTCCATTTGTGTGTAGCACTGGTTCATAACTCGCCTTGTCCCTCTGCACGTGATCAAATAAAAACAGGTTTGGTCTCCCCAGGTCTAAAATACATTGAGATAATGAAAGTCCAGTCTGTCAAAGGCATTAGTTGATGTCGTGAAGTGTAGACACCTGCACTTTATGGCTGTTCTCACCATATGCTGGACATTCCTGAAGCAGTAACAGGTAAAACAGAGCATGCACATAGTGTTTGAAACGTATGTTGTTGATACTGAATCTCTAAGTTACACCAAGTCATGGTAACGACATAGCTATCATTATGAAGCTATATTTAAGCATTAGTTAAGCATTCATTAAGCATTGGTTAAGCATTAGTAACTAGTAATTAGTAACAAAGTTATAAATGCTGCTTATGTTTAATTTACAAGTATAACGTCAAGTAAATCTGTGCAAATGTGTAAACATCTGTGTTACTTAAGTATCTATAAATGGCCTATTCATTAAATTATTGTTAATAACATGTTTATTAATGTTTTATTACTACTAATGGTGGTGATCTATTCTAAGTACTAGATATTTTTTTCAACTAAATGATGATGACTAAGATGACTATTAAGCTTCAGTTAAGTATTTGTTAGTATTGGTAACCAGTTAATTGATAATTTACAAAGCATTATTTTCACATTAATTAAGATGTTCTAAATACAGTTACTAATGTTTAATTAGTCATACATTTTGACTTTGTGTAAATCAATGAAAAACTGCCAGCATTTGTGATAATCAAGTACCCATAAACTGCTTATTTATTAAATTACTGATAATTACATATTCATATAATGCAGTGGATATAATGCTTTATTACCACGTAATAGAGGTGAGCTGTTCTTGTTCCTGATTTTTAAGTAAGGTCAAATTTTACATTGTTAGGGCTCCTTATCACTTTGTTTTTGCAATACGTTTCGTGGCCATCTGTTTTTTAGATCATTGACAAGCCTTTTGACGTCACATCAGATCACTGCATACCTGACCAAGTCCTTTACCACAAGATCAACAAAAATACAGCTAGCGGAGGGAGCCCGATAAAAGCTATGTTTAGTGGTCTAATCTCAGTATAAGCAGCCCCTGACTTTGTTGTGGTCTGAGGTGCACACACATTCCAGGATGTTTATCACATTCTGATTAGCTTTAATCTTTATCACAGCACTGTGCCATGACCAAAATAAAATTGGGGTGCTCTGTAACGGTCGGTTGGTGGAAAAAGTGAGAGTGTAGTGAGGTGTCTGAGGATGTGGACGATGATTACTCACAGAAAAGAGGCCGCTTCGAATCCTGCCAAAAACTTCAGGTTGCTTTTTCTTCTTCCCAGTGACTCATTTGGTCATAGAGCTTCCTCCAGCACAGCGGTGGGTCATGGGAAGAGCGCAATGATGGCTGTTAGTCACAAGAAAGGTATTGAACTTGGAGCAAATAACAACACTGTATAACAAACAAGTTGACTAAGTCTTAACAACATACAAATCAAGTCAATTACAGACATCACCGGCCACTTTATTAGGTAGATCAAGTTACCTGCTTGTGCACCAAGATCACCAGCTAAAATTCAAACTATGTATTAGATTGACATAGAAAAGTGTTTTATGTTACTTTTGGATATGGCAATTTTGGTGCCAATTTGGACAATTTTCGGTAGAGTTTCCACACATAATCATGTCAAAGAGTGATTTGAAAAAGAGAAAATATAAAGTGGGCAGTAGTGATCTTTGGGCAAAAAGTAGCCAAAAGTCAGAAAGATAGCATAACAGAAAGGTAACATAAGCTCAGATAATTAATCGTACATCAAAATATGTAGAAGATTATCTAAAATCATTGAAGAATGCCCGATTTGGGCCTTAAAACAGAAAGCTAGTGAATGGTTTAAATTGTGGTGGATGATACATTCCACTTGCCTGTTAAATTTTATGCTTTTGGGTGTTGCATTTATGTTGTACTTCCTTGTTGCTTTTAATACCACAATAAACCAAATAACTTGACAAAACAAACCAACAAACACAAAAACAGCATCATTAATTGTAAGCACTAGATACATGCTTGCCTATATACCTGATTAAAAAGTAGCTCTCTGACCTTTGTCTAAACTTAAAGCCATTGTAAATCCATGCATTTGACCTGCTTTCCTATACACTGAGCAGCCTCTACTTTCACATCATCTGTTACACAATTAATAGAGTACAATTCAAAGAAGGGTTCAGGATGGGGCTAGGATACACCACACTCCACTTCTACCTTTGCGATGCACATAAATCACCAGGCTAATAAATTGAAAGCTAAATGACTTCTTGCCCTCAACATATATCACAAGGCAAACCAAATGAAGCCTTATATACCCCAGAGGACAGAGGAATGCTTCTGTTCATAACAGTGATTTGTGGATGGTCATAGCAGCATCACCAACTGGAGGCATGTTTACTTACAAATAGCCTAAAAGATCCGGTTTTTATTTTTGTGCTTAAAGTCTGTAAGTTAACAAATAAAAAAATGTTGGAATACATCTGACCCCGTTCTAAGATAGAAAACAGTCATATTTATTATTTTACTTTAGTCCCTCCCTTGGCCTGTACACATAGCAACATAAGATCAGGCTTTATGGGTTAACGCTTTGACCAATAGTAGCTAAGTTTCAATTCAGTCCCTCCCCTGGCCTCTACAGACTACAGACAACCTACTCAAAAAGAGTGAGTTTTAGGGAATTTATATTTTCTATTTTTCAATTGAAATTTAATTTTTTAAGTGTGCTATTTGAGAAGCTGGTGACGGTTGGTTTCAAATTATGTTTTTATGACCAACCAAATGATAACTTCTGAAAAGATGCAATAGGCAAATGGTGGTACACTGCCGCCCCCCAGTGGACAAGGGGTATGTAAACACTTTAGGCTTTAATGTTGGGCTCATATCAGTTGCCCTGAAACTTTCCCACCACTATATAATATTTAGGACTCCATGTATTTCATATGAACAATATTATTTTAAACCATGACTGAACAAGATCAAATAGTGGTCCACACATCAACTTATAAAATCTAATGCATAAAGATTGTCTGACAGTCTCTCTATCCAGAACAAAAGATGTGAAGTTGAAGGAGTTCATGTATTGGGTTAGTACAACTAAAATGCATAAAAACTAAAATGGGCTGTTTGTCTTAGCAAAGTTGGGACCAGAGCCAGAACACAAACTACTTTTTTAATGTCTTTCCTTTAAATAAATCAAATCCTTTCTGACAACCATAGTAGCTATAATCCCACCTGGATCTCCTGAATATGCGCTCTCACCATATCCATTGTGCTGTTTGCTGAATTGTAGTGAAAATATCTGCCCCCTATGAAGCCCCAGGCCACATAAATTAAGTATCAGCCCTGTTGGATGTGAGCCCAGCTGAATACATTTCGGGGAAGTGTTGAAAGCCGCTCTTATGTGATGTACTTTAGATATGGCTGAGAAAATTCACAGTTTGCATAATATCACACTCTTGTCTGCAAAACACTTAAACATGCAAATAACCTGCGGTATATTTGGTGCCAAAGCTTAAGTTTGGCATGGGCTGCAGTCAAGCTTCTTAATGTGCGATCTAATTAATGTGTAAATGTGTCGATGTGTTATAGTGAACAGCAGTGGCTCGCTTTTCATGGCAAAACATGATCAACGTGGGAAGCCGTGGACGTAAACACGAGGGATCATGATGTTCATAATGTGTCCATCATTTGGGTTTTACTTGCTGCTGGGTTCTGCACTTTTTTGAAACAGAAAAATAGGCAAAGTTATGGTTAAGTGGGCTCCAAAAGCGGGATGAGTAATTGTGGTATGTCATGAAGAGCTCAGAATTGAGGACTTTGTGGCATCTTTGTTGTGGTGAGGAACATGCATTTGAGCTATTTTCCCAAGGCCAAAACTTTTTCTGCTTGACTAGAAATAATCTTTCTCTGCAAAATGCCATAGTGGGCTCTCTCTCTAACAGCAGAAATGGTAATGGTCAGGGCCTTGGTATTAACTCTTTTGCTCACTGCCCAGAGTGGCTAGTATTTCAGTAATTTACTAGCCACCTGGTCGCAACTTATAAAGAGTATAAATAATTTGCATATCTTTACTTGTCACTGTGTTTTAGATGTTTTGATTAAGTTGATGAGTGGCGGATTAAGTAATTTAGGAAGCTCAAAGCAAACATGTGCAGGGGGCCTTCTGCAAAATTCTCTCTTGATTTGTCCATCCACAGCAATCAGATGGCTCAACAATACAAAGAAAAGGGGAAATGCTATTTTACCAAATTAAGTTAATAACCAAGATATGTTTATTTTAGGCTTAATTTATTGGGGCCCTGGAAGCATCTGCTGTTCACAATTCAAATC
>JAVQKG010077069.1:0-12048 GCA_036025885.1 Hypseleotris bucephala
AACCAGCAACCCTCTGATTGGAGGGCAAATGCTTACCCAGTACACAACTGTCATTTACATAAAAAACATGAAAAGTGTGTCTTTGTATATTCTGGTTCATATTTCCATGTAATTATATATATATAAAAAAAACACAGGGTATTCCATAGAAATTGAATTGTAATTACACACAATTACGAGGTTATTAAGTATTTGTTACCACCTTATTACCATGCTATTACCATATTATTACCGTGCCGTTATGTAAAGTTTAACCAATTAATTTAGGTCTATAGCACAAACCCAGGGCAAAATCAGTTCTAATTTGAAATAAAAACGCCACTTGAACACCACTAAAGACCATGTGTTACACCAATGACCCCCTTGGGATGAGAACCATATCATAGTCTTTTTAGGCCAAACAGGTTATTTCAATCTTAAATTTCCAAAAACACATTTCATCGTCTGTCTTAGAGGAATGTGAAGCTCCGTTTAAATTTTGGACAAAACTAACTCCACATTCCTGAGCCGACGTCTGGATGGGATGTACCTTGATTTATACTGTATTTGGTATGTTCATCTGTCAGTTCATATCACTAGGCTGAGTATTTACAGACAGAAAACCATCTCAAAAATGCCTTAAACCAATGCATTTTAGCACACTGAATCTGCTAATTGTTTGCTGGTTTTGACATCTGCTACACAGAAACTCTGCAGAAACTGTTGTTGGCAAAAGCTAACTAACTGTGGTAGGCAAGCAGCAGTGGTAATCGCCGCCCAAGTCAAGCTTAAAAATAAAAGGAGAAAATGTATTGTGGCTTATTTTGGGAATTTAAGTCCGTACCACCCACTGTGACCACCTACTCAAGGATTCAGTAGCTAGAATGCAACTGTCGAGGAATAGGCTATAGACAGTAGGCTATTTAAAGGCATTTTGGTCGTTTTTGCAAATGAGTATCCCATTCAGTTGCGCTGTAGTTTCACAAATCAAGAAATTATTTTGCATCACTTAGAGTTAGAAGCCGATGACGTTGTGCTGGTCTCAATAAATGAAGAGAATTGCATTAGGAAGGGCATCCAGTGTGTAAAAATACATGCTAAATCAATATGAGAATCCTTGGTTTGAAGGCGAAAGAGCTAAAAGAGAAGACTCTACCCTTTTGATTTTATGACATAACTCGTCCAGCACAAAATCAAGTCACTGTTTACAGTCTGTCTAAATGGCACCCTAAAGTTTGGACAGACTCAAAAAACTCAGTCATGGAAAAACTCAAAACCTCAGGGACAACCACAGAGGGATCCACTCCCCGGACGCACTGTGCACTGGATGTCGCCTACTGCATTCTGTACATTCCACACATTAAGATAAACAAATGAGAAAACCACACATTTAATTATTTCAATTTCACATATTTGGAAATGTATGGCTACATTAATTTTGTCTTGGGAAATATGAAATTCTTCTTAGACTTAGATACATACACCTGCTTATTAGTGCTGGTAACCAAGCCAATGGTTCAGATCAAATTAAGAAATAGACTTTTGTTTTATTGTATAATGGTGCCACTATAGAAACTATTGGATTTTTTTTACATAGCCTAATCATTATCATCAGAGAATGGTTGGAAAAAGCGAAAAACAGGCCGATACAGTAAGAATTGTTATAGGCTATCCAAGTTCTTCAAAAGACAGACAGTTGAAAGACAGACAGCCACTTGCCTCTTTTTAATATAGGCATTTTACATGATACAATTGGGCTTACAGATAGCCTAGATGCTGCTGAAGATTTTTCAAAGAACAATATTATGCTCTTGTCAATGTGGCACTGCTCTTTTTCATATAAGCCTACAGTTTGTTTGTTTTGGAGTAATTTAGTCTGCAGTCGCACTTCAAGGATGCGCCTCCAGCTACACCTCTCCCCGCTGAGAGGTAAACCTGTCTCTATCCACGTAGCAGCCTCACAACCACTTAGCATAAACCGAGACAGTAAACGCTCACGGCTTTCATGTTTTAATCAAAAGCATATTTGGTTGTGCTCCCTCCTCTCCTCCCCTCCACCCAGCAGCAGAAGCGCACCCACGCACCCATTCAAAACCATGGTCTTTACAGAGACACGCTGCCTGGAGGGAACGCTCATTATATGGACATCAAAGGCCGCGATGGGCGCTTACTTGATCCGCACACATGATTGGAGCATCGCCCTTTCCCAAAACCAGGATCAAGTTTAAGCTGACACACATTTAAAAGGAAATAGGTCGTCATATTTTGTCACGATGGACTATACTCCCACGTGTTGCCCTGCCTGACGCCCCCGGGCCACGCTGTAGCTTAGATATAGCCACACAAAGCTCAAATGAATGGCCAAGATTTGAACAATAGGTGTCTTGTCAGTGTTCGTGTCATGGTTGGTCTTGAAGCGGTGAAATGTTTTTGACAGCGGGCAGCAGAGGTTGAGTTTTTGGGGGGAGTTGTGGAGAGTGGCTGCTGGTTATAAAGAATGAATAGTGGGACACGAGTGCCATCTAGTGGAGCTGATGTTAAGTTCAATCAGCAACAAATCATTCCCATAATGGTAAAAAGGCCGCAGAGATTTACATGAAATAAAGAAACAATTTTAGAATCAATTGTCTGGCCACTTTATTAGGTAGATCTTGTAGGCTACCTAATAATAATAATAATGTCCCAGTGTGGTTTTACAGTCCAGAGTTTTGTGCTGCTGTTTCCCACCTGCTTCATATTTTGTAAGCATGTGAGTTCAGATAAAGGTAACAAGCTAGTTGCCTTGCTGCACCAGAGATAAGAGACATTGCAATGTAGCCAAATATTTCTACATTCCTAAAACATCCAGACAGGTGCGAACCAGATTCAAAAGCTCTTGTGCTTTATTCATGTAGTTCTTGCTTCCACATATTTGACCTGTTTTACAGTCCCATAATACTTCACAATATTTAAGAGATGCAAATAGATATGATAATATTGTTGAAGGGTGTTAAACTATCTGTCAAAGACCTTGTTGTTCTGAATACGGGAGACTGAAAGTAACACAGAAGCGTGAGCTGTTTGAAGATCCACAGAAAGGAAATTCCACATGGGTCTTCAAAATTCATCCAATATCCTCTTTGGACCTGTCTGCGCATGAAGTTTTAGACAGAGAAAAAAATGTGAAAAACGAATCTTAAAGTCTAGCTCCTCAGTCCTGGTTCAGTTTAGCCCTAGTTTAGACCAGATGTAGTCCTGTTTAGTCCCAATACATGTTACTTAATCTTAGACCCAATTTAGTCCCATTAAGCTCATAAGTCCTGGTTTAGTCTCAGTATGTGCACTTCACTATTGGTTTAGTTCCAGTATAAGTTTCGCTCTCTTGGTTAAAAGCTGGTTTAGGCTTGACATAGTTTAATCTCAGTTCTAGTTCAGTCAAGCTCCTCATTCATGTGTTAAATCAGGTAAAAACTCAGGACTTGGTGGTTAGTCCCATGCTCCTCAATCTTGGGTTAGACCCAGTTTAAAACTGGTTTAGATTTAGATCCAACTTGGTCCCAAACCTGATTTAGACCTTGTTTAGTCCCATTACTAGCTCTTCAGTTTACCTCTGTGATATTTCTTAGCAGCGGATATTGTGAAAGTAACTATGGAGCCCACAGTTCCTGGTCATTTAGTTTGTGAGGTGTTACTTGTCTCTGCTTCTACAAACTAAGTCCCCTGCTGTTTTTGTTTTCTTTAACTTTACTGTTGGGGCCCTTTACCCCTTTTTTTTACAGTATTCCCGAGAATTGTGTCACCTCGGAGCAGACATGTGGAGCAGCTGACGTCAACAGGTGAGAAGGGAAGGCGGGTCAACAGCCCATAATCTCCTGTCATTGTGTTTTTAAAAGAAAACAACACAATGCTACAGTGAATGTGTGAGGCCATTATTAGAGAGTTACATTTAAAGCTAATGGTCCCTGCTTCTTTGAGGTGACCCCCATGAGGTTTAGACCTGGTTTAGTCCCAATACAAGGCGGCACGGTGGCGCAGTGGTTAGCACTCTTGCCTCACAGCAAGAGGGTCCCGGGTTCAATTCCTGGACCGGGCAGTCGGGGCCCTTCTGTGTGGAGTTTGCATGTTCTCCCATGTACAATAGATTCCCCATTCCGGGACTACGGATGGAAATTAGCACCATGCTAAAATCTGGCACATTTACGTCAAGTTGTGTAACTGTATACAACTGTACGTTCATTAATGTGCCCTGTCCCGTCCAAATAAATAAATAAATAAATAAGCTCTGGAGTTTTTGTTTAGTCCTAGTACATGCTCAGTCTTTGGTTTAGATTAGTTCTCGCAGATGCTTGTCAATGAAATCTTGGTTTTCTTTTATTATTTATTTATTTATTTTATTTAGATTTATTCCCAGAACAACCATAGTCCAGTTAAAAACCAGGTCTAGAGTTTAGTCCCATGTACAACCTGGATAGCTCAAATACAATCCTGGTTTAGGTTTGGATCCAGTTTAGGCCCAGTACAAGAATCTCAGTCCTGGTTTAGACCTGGCTAAGACCTGGTTTAGTCCAAGTACAAGCTTGTGTTCTGAGTACTGATTTAGACCTGGTTTAGTACAATCTTCGCAGCTCTGGTTTAGTCCCAATATAGGCTCGTCAGTCCTGGTTAAGTCCAGGTTTACAAAGGTAACTGTGTGACTCCATCATTAAAACAGTTACATCATGTCCCTCTTCAAACACAATGCCCCTTGCTTCTCAGTGGGACCCCCAGGAGCCCCCATTATCCTCCAAAGGTCACAGTGACAATAAATATTATACAACAGCAGCTCATTAATGCTAAAGAGGGATTTCACTGTCTTTGTATTGGGTCTGTAACTTTGTCAATACTTCTAAATGCAGTTAATTTAGGTACAATTTTTAGTATTCTCTGTCTGCTTTAGCTAATCCACTGGGCAATGCAAACTAGCAAACTTCCTTAATAACACTGCATACATTACAGCTATAAGAAAAAAAAGTAATACTAAATGAGAACATATCAAGGAATAAACCATGTCTAAAATTGGTCTGAAATATCAAAAACCAGACCACCAAACTGTGACTAAACCAGGACTAAGCAGCGGCCCACACATGAATTCCAAGGCCCTTAATGGAGAAAGGTTAAAACAGGAATAAAATTAAACCAAATCAATACTTCAATTTGCGAAAGATTTCTGGATGTAGTAGAAAAAGCTTGCATACCACTTCTGTAGCACTGTTTATGAACCATTAGTGTTATATATAAAGATTAACCAGCACTTGAAAGTATGACTTTTAGATATGGCATAATATTGACAAAAGAGCACTAAGTAAAGATGTCTAGACACTCACCAACACAGCTACTCCATGATATATACTGACTTTATACCATGAAACTTGCTTTAGATGTGAGTATTTGAAGTGATGTTAGTCCCTGTAATCACCACCTCAGTGTTAGCTCAGAGCTCAGCACCAGCAGGACCCTTTGAACTGATCAGAAAGAAGACACACACCACTTTGTTCAGGCACAAAGTCAAGCATGCTTCCCCAAAATGAATGAATGAATGAAACTTTTGGCGACTACAAGTACACTTTCCTTGTGCTGCTTGAAGTGAATCAGGTGTCATACCATTTGTCCACAATATGTATCAATCTTTATGGGACAGGAAATGACCCGAAACTTCACTTTCTGTTTATTTGATACAATTACTTTTTGCATTCTATTTTGGTGGATTAATTCATTATTTCAGTGCAATAGGGAAAACAGTTCTAGCAAAGTAGTACATACATTTCAAAACAAAACAAATGGTCTGACTGCTATAATGCTGTAACACTAGTTGCAATCCAATTTATATCCAAGAAGTTAAATTAAACAGGCTATATGTCTCATGAATGGCATGGGGTAAGTTTATGAAGTGCAGTAAACATTATATGGTTATTAGCCATTGTTAAAATGCATGGCCATATTTATTGTGCATCTTCACCATTATAGATATTACACAGTGCAACAAGAGGTCTACAGTTGATCATAACATGCAACTCTTACCTTGAACCGCACCTTCTTCAGCATCATTTGTATATCCACAGAGACGCAGTCAATGAAGTTACTTGAAAACAATTTTTTTTATTCCATCCAGGTGAAAAAAAAACTTCAAACAAAAATCCCCACGTCAGACACTTTTTTAAACTCCAGTCCAAACATGCAGACAGACAGCGTGTGTGTTTTTAGCGTGCCAAAAACAACAGAATGTGTAGTCCTCTATGTCCCTGCTCTCCCCACTCCCTCTCCCTCCTGTGAGACCTTTCACAAAGAGCCAGACCTAAGCTTATCAGGCTGCTCATTCATTCGGAAACAAGACACACCCTCTTTTTATGACTTAGCACCCCCCTCCCGCTACAGCGACACCCCCTGTGTTCCAAATATGGGTGTCTGTGTTAGCTGGCTTTAACTTAGCACCCTCCTGCAGTGTCCTGACCTGGGATGTCCCACCACTATCCTTGAACCCCCATCATTAGTTCTTATAAAGGACTAACTAAGGGTACTGCTGCTTGAGACTTAGCAGAGGGTAAGCTAGATCAGATGTAAAATAGGAATAAACCCAGACAAAAATGGGTCTCAAACAGGATTAAACCAGGACCAAATTAAGAACTAAACCAACTCTAATTCATAACTAAACCAGGTCTAAATTTGAACTAAACTTGGACTAAACCAGGTAAAAAATAACGAAACTACAAAAAGTCTAAACTAGAACTAAACTAGGTCTAGATCAAAATAAGGACTAAACTCTGACTTAACCTGGTTCTAAACCAAGTCTAATTCACGACTAAACCACAACCAGGAACAAAACTTTAACTGCAAAAGGCCAATAGAAAGAGTGTACCTAAAGTAACTATAACTTACCCCCCATTTGTGTCTTGACCTTGGACTGCCCCAATGCTATACTTGACCCCCTCCACTTCCTACTTCTTACAAAATGACCCATCTGTTGAGCCCACCGCATTTATACATCTGACTTTGCACATGTCCCATCTAGAGATACTGTGATGCTGCTTTTAAATTTGGCACTAAACCTCAGCTAAATCCCTTAATTACTCGACTTTTAATTGGGGCTAATCCAGGAGGACACCAGAATAAAACTTGAACTGCAAAAGACCCCAGAAAAAAGAACCCCAGTGACTTCACCTGACCCCCCCCTTGTGTCATGACCTGGGCCACTACTCTGGACTCCCCCTTCTTCTTATATAGTGCTGCATTGACCCATCTGTCAGAAACTTGTGCCACAGCGTCTACTAGAAATATCGGAGTCAGCACATGTCCTATCTGAAAATACTGGGATGCTTCTTTTAAACTAGAGTGAACCAATCCTAGACCTGGCAAAAGTAAGCTGATTAAGTCATTGGCTTAATGCAGAAAAAAATTCTATCAGCTTTAACCAACACATTCTCGACTGTATTTGAGATATCTTAAATCGTTTCAGTGTAAAATAGTCCATGGTAGTTGAAAATACCTATTGTCTAGTTGCATTAATCAACTAAAGTAAACTGAGACAATGAAATAATTTGCTTGTAAATAATTACTGCACCATTTAAATTTTCTATCCATTGTTTTCAAAAATTTCATTGAGTGTATTTTGATACTTTTAAAAATACTTTTAATTTCAGTAAGATCCAAAGTCTTTGTTGCATACATATTAGCAATTCTGTATTACTACTGACTTGCACATAGGAAAAAAGGGTAACTTTAAGTGTTTTTGAACATTATGTACTGTAGTAGACACATAATAATCTCAAACCTTGAAGCTGGAGGACTATATCAGCAGAAGACCACCTCCATCCTGTGTCTTGACCTCGGACAGCCCCACCACCATCCTAGACCCCCACCATTTCGGGGACTTCTTATAAAGTGCTGCATTGTCCCATCTGTCCGGTCTATAGAGTACTGACACGGGATCCTCCTAAATTAAACAAGGTCATTGTCAGTTTAAAGATGTAGTGTGTAGGCTGTAGACAATAGTGACATCTAGTGGTTTTAGCAGCACTAACAGGTAATGGTATAATTTCACACCACCTCTGAAAATATTTGACTATCCAAGTACCACTATATTGGATTGTATGAGCCTATAAAGCCACAGGTCTAAATCAGGATTAACCCCAGTTTTAACCAAATTTAAAATAAATAAGATAGCAAATTACATCATAGTACATTGTAACTCACAAATTTACAAACGTTAGACATTTTGAGGGCCATCTGGTATAGTTATATTTTAGATATCGTCATTCAAAGGAGAGAAATGTCTGTGCCTTTAGTTTTTGCATTAGTATCGGTGGATATCGGGTATCAATCATACCACAAAGCCCAGATATTGGGATCGGTAGAAGGAGTAAAAAAAGTCTCATGAAACAACTCAAATAATGAGTAATGAGAAGCTAAATTAATATCTAATCAGCCACTCGGATATTGTTCATTCAAGTTCTTTTGATTTCTTTAACCCTAGTTCACTTTCACAGATTGTAAATTAGATTAAAATGATCACATTACATAGACTTTGCTGGCTTTGTTGAAAATGGCCCAATATAAAAATGTGTATATCTTGGTTTAGCATGGTTTAAAAACACTGTCTCCATCCATGTTCTCACCAATTAACACAACACGAATGAAGCAACGAGACAGAGTTTGTTTTGACATTTGACAGGTGCTTGTTTGACCCCTGACCCCTCCATAGTGAACACAGACATGTTAAAGCCTGTCCCGTTTGGAGCAGGCCCCTAAAACCAGTGAGTCACCAGAGGAGTCAGTGAAGCGGCTCCAGACCAAACCTCAGCTCAGACACTGGACAATGTCACGACAGGAACATCCTTATATGGTTAGTTTTAAGACTGACTGTAATTGTAATTTTATATGTTAAACTCTGTCCATTGCTCAAATAAAACTTTCTTTTGTTCTTTTATGCTTTTTATTAAATGGAAACTCACAAACATGTCACTTTTGGGATATTGTATGTTTTAGCTACACTTGGCATAATTTAGCTTACAGTGGAGTAAGTGTGTCCACCCTGTGTTACCATTGGTTCTCTTCATGTACTTTGGTTTCCTCCTGCCATCCAAAAAATTTAAGTGTTAGGTGAACTGATAACTTTCAACAGGCCCTACTGATGCAAGTAATAGTGGTTGGTTGTTTGTGTATGTCTGTGTGTTCACCTTGCGACTATCTGACCTGGGTGTATCCCGCCTACAGCCCATAGTTGCTGGGACAGACTCCAGTCACATGCGGCCCCTGATGGAAAGAGTGGAAAGCTAATTAGATTAATCTTGTAAGAGTTATCACAGGTTTATAGGTATAAGCATTTTGTCATGAATTGCTGCCATAAACAAATAAAATCCTTCAAATGTTTCAATATACTATATCTTAAAACTGAAATTAACTCATTTTCAAATTGTTTCATCAAATTCATCGTGCTCAATAACAAAAGTCCCAGACAGCTGTACATTTTCAATAATACATTTTATTCCATTAAAGAGTCTTCTTTTCTAATTGTACACTGGAATGTTAGGATTCCCCTTCAGTTACTTCAGTTAAAAATGCTCAATCTAGTCATTTTCAACCCACATCCACACAACCATGGCTAAATTGAAATTGGAGAGTACAAATGAAAAAACAAAAACATAAAAGACAAAAGTCGAGAATCATGCTGATGGTGGTGTAATTAAAAGGATGACTGGGTGCATGGGTGAGGTCCTTGGATAACCTCGTCCCGTGTTAAGGAGGGGGTTGCCAGTCCCAAAGAGAAATGTCCCGCCAATGTTGTATATATCAGATCTTCAATGTCTTATGGGACGTCAGATTAAGAGGCCTGGATGTTGACTCTGGGCTGAACTCAAAGTGCTTTTTCAGCAGGATCCTGGTAATAGTAAATGAGCCAGACTGAAACATGCAATCCATTTTAAACAAAGTAATTAGACAAATGAGGAGAGGTGATAGCAATAGTGTTAAGAAAACATAGATAAGGACTATTTAAGCTAATGCAGTTCTGCTTCATTTGGATCAACCCTTCAACTCAATGACCTCAACAAAAACTCCCCCAAAAACACACAAGTGGTGAGCAATGACAAACTATACAGCAAATGTCAAAAAGTGTAGCCATTATTACAGATATAAAAACCAAGATCTTCAATACAGACCATAGACTGTAGATTTAGTGGACTAACTAATGGGTCAGTGAAGCAAGGTAAGTGTGATGACTTTTCTACCCCCCCTAAGGTCCATAGTAGCTTGGATAGGCTTTATGCACTAATAGGCCTAAATAAGCAGAGCAAAATGATGGGCCACTTTATTAGGTATGTCTATTCAATTGCACATACAGCAAGTCAATGCAATATGACGTGTTAAAAACAAGTCTGCCAAAGTTCAAAGCAATGATAAGGATACTTTAATAATTTTTTGGGGGATTTTGAACATGGGCTGGTTGTTGGTGCAAGCTATAATGCTTCAAGTATTTCAGAAACTGTTGATGTCTTGGGATTTCTTTGTGTGTGAGAGAATGGTCCCAAAATCAATGAGTCCTAGTTCCATAATTGAAAAAGGCCAATAAGATTTAACCTATGATTCAAATTAAAATTTTTGGGAAGATACAGTACTTTGAGCAGACCCCAACTTCCCTTTTTCCTCAGTGGCCACTAGTTTTAGTCCACCCATCTACTGTCTAATGGCATAATACATGTACTTCTTTGTAATGGTACAATTTGTGAACATATAAAGCAAAACTTTGCAAACAGCTATAATGATTATGACAAAGCTAAATGGAAAACCGTTGAAAAGTAATTTGAGAAGATGTTGAAGGCAATACTAGCAGCGCTCATATTAGGGGATACAGTGGGCCAGTTTTTTTGGGTTCCTCTTCCTGGTTTGTCTCGCAGTCATCCCTTACTTACTCTAAGGTCCTCTTGTACAGTCCCGCTTAAACAACAGCATTAACTGTAGTTTTAATCTTATCTTGTGTTGCTTGGTTGAATTAACTCTATATATAGAAGATCCTCTCTTTTACAAACATATAAATACACCACCGCTGCCCTGCTTCACAACAGAAGGGTTCAACATAGTCCCGTCAATGTAGACAGTCTGTGGTGTAGAAGTATACAGGGGTGGGCAGGGAAAGTATTCTTCAATCTTTCTCTGAAGCATAGACTTAATGTTGTTGATTTTTTCCATTTTCAAATTTTTTGATGTTTTCTTCTTTTGGGATTTTTTTTTTTTTACAGGATTTCGTATTTGTCGACCACAAAGGAGGTCTCTGAAGAGAATCTAACGGGGTTGTCGCCGTCTACGTGATTCACTTTGGTAACCTGCACAACACAGAAAAGATACAAAGTTTTAGCTCCAAGACAACTTTGTTAAATCACCTAAAAGAAAACTTTGTTGCTGCTTTCTATAATGGTCGTGTTTCCTAGAGTGTACTTATAGACCATAATAATTGCAAGACAATATATACATTTTGAGTATACATAGTGATGGCAGATTACCTACTTGACAGCTTTTTTCCCCTAACATAGTTAACTTAAGGACTAAACCTTTTAAACAACTAATCAACTCTATTTTTTGTTATCTTAAGTTGTTTACATTGAGAGAATTGTGACATTTTTTTGGATGGCATTTCTATAACTCAGTCTCTACTAAACTGGTTTTGTGAGAATGAGAGTAGACTTCAAACTTCCTGATTTATATCTTAGCCTAGCCTCAAGTTAATTCACAAAAGACTGCAGTTGCTTTATATTCTTTATTCCTTTATTATATATAACTTGCCTGATGCTAGTAAACCTGCTCCTCACAAGTTGATGACCACAGGAAAACACAGAATCAATACTGAGTAACTAGGCATCACTAGGGCTGGGTACCTTTAAGATTTTTTCGGTATCGGTGCCTGAACGGTACCTGGTTTTCGATACCGGTACTTGAACGATTTTTTCGGTACTCATTTAATAATTATTGTATTATTTAATTATTAATTAGTATTGTATTATTTAAATGTATCTTCTATTTACATTAATTTTGGAGCTGGTTGTAGACTATGTTTATGATAGTGTA
>JAVQKG010077073.1:0-15812 GCA_036025885.1 Hypseleotris bucephala
CCTTACCCCACTTATGCTTACTGAATATTGTACGTAAATATCAAACCATTCTCTTTAATCACTACAAGATGTGAATCAGTTTTTGAAATACTCCAATGGTCCATTTGTCACCAGCAACAACTGTGCCATGACAAATTGATATTAGGTAGGTTCACAAGCACAGGTGGGTAAATAGGTCTAACTCAATAGTGTCCAGTAAGTTTAGTTTCTCTCTTGTTGATGCTGACTTGTACAAAGTTAGACAGCATTCCTAGCATTTTTCATCAGAGTTGCATAATACCGTTCATATTTAATTTGTTCAAATCAAATTTTCTGCTGATGCTTAATTAAGATTTCTAACTTGGACTTAGATGAAGAAGTCTGCATAGATCACCTGCCCTTTTTACCTTCTCAATCTTTCTCAATGCCTCCTTGTCTCTCTGCTGCGTTTCTATAGAGATCCAATAGTTGACTCTGTACAACACCACCGGCAACATGAATATTGGCGCTGGAGAAGTATTTGTATAATTAGATTTACTCTTATTTCATTTATAAACCAGTTAGTTTGGTTCACTGTGCCCATACTCAGACTCTGATTTTGAGTGCAATGTTTGGGAAAAGGCTTTAATTGAGTTAGTTCGTCTAGAAAATAACTCTTCCTAGATTCCGGCTTTATAATTGGAATAATATGATTCACTGAAAGTGAATGATGAATATTTAGTAGAAGACTGTATAGTAGGATAGTGTTTATCCCTAAAATACAGCGACTGTTTTACCCACTTTTTCACACTGTTGTCACTTGTGTTTTGCTTAGATTGCTGTACTGGCCACATACTACTTGACCATTGCTAAACGTTGCATTTTTTACTTTCACATGCAAGTTAATAAAAAAATAAATAAATAAACGTACCTGTTATGGGAAACTTAAATTGTGTTCCCTTTTTTTTTTACATTTGGTAAGCATCTAAAAGTTCCCCATAGCAGCTTATTGTTAACAATAGTAGATGAAATGCTGCACAATTGCTTCACTCACTCACTGAGTAAAGCACTTTTGTCCGTGTATATGGGATTGTTTAAAAGTGTTTATTGTCCCCAGTTTACATTGCTGACTTCTCTTTTTATTGTTCTTCTATTGGTTCAGTATGCGTGTCCACAGCCAATACCAGCTGAACCCCTCGTGTTGTTTTTGAGCCTCATGCCGTTAGATACACAGACTAGAGTTGGTTTTGATTAGAGAAGAATTCACTGGGAGTTCTTGTGGTCAGAGTACGTGTCTGCTTGTATGGGACCGCGCTACCAGGCAATGTGTTCCTCATTGTCGCCTACATGCTTCGTGGCTTTGGGCGGAGGGAGGCATGAAACCCCCTAAAAATGTGGGATGGTTTGAAAGTGAAAGGGGGATTAACCAAGAGAAATGAAGGCTGCAGTAGTTGTCAAAACATTAAAGGAAAGAGGAAGAAATCAATGAGTGAAACTGAAGTAAACGTAAACAAAGAGGGGATTGAGAAGGAGGCAAAGGTCACAGACAGGCCTGAGAAATGAAGGCAGGGTCAGCGACAACACAAAGTCAAAGAAAAATGAACGGAGGTAACCCAACATCACAGGAAGAAAGTCCACTTTGTAATCAACATCAATTATACACTTCATTTGATTGAAACAACACAAGGTAACACAAGGACTATTTATGGCTTCTGAGTTAGACTGATGGGTTTGACTCGAAGCAGAGAAAATAGTCCATCTTTTGTAGACAGTCGATGTCTGTGTAAGATAAAGATGTCTGACTTGTGACTACATTTCTGCATCACAAGATATAGGCAAAAAGACATAACAGTGCAGAATATTTTAACTCTGGTAATAAAATAGACATTCAATTGAATTATTTCAAATAAAAAAGTTCCTGCGACTAAAGTTACTTGGTTCCTTGCAGCATAAATATTGTGATGATAGATATTGTGCATCTGATAAATTTGCTTGTATGCAAATGTTTGAATGTGCTACAGCCACCACTTAAAACTGAACTTGAAAATGATTTGAATTTGTTGCCTTTCTTTCCCTATTGTTTTGACTTCAAGGACAACTGCTATCAGGCAATATTGTTAAAATGATTTGTAGAGTAAAATCTATTATATAAAACTACTATATAACCATTTAGTACAAACAATGTGCAATACTACTAGAGTGAGACAATGAGTTAAAAGAGCCATTGTTCTCAGATCAACAATCAATTCTTATAGTTGCTTCAAAACAATCATGTTTGATGAACAAGACCGCTCTCTCTGCAAAGATGATAGCTGGCAATATGTTTCTAATCAATTTTGTAAAGGAGTTTTGAAATTTGTCCAGCTTGTATTGTATTACAAGAAAAATACTTGCTGCGACTTGTGTTACTGGCTGTATACAATAACCTCATACAGATATTGAATCTAATGGCAGAACAGAAGAATAAATATGACTGGTGAAATTTGTCAGACCAAAAACATGTGGAAAAATATAAATTGTCAATGGGAGCAACGGAGAGGTAAAAGATTCAATGTAAATAAATATAACAGCATGCTAACATAATTATTTGTTCCCTTTATTGTAGTGGAAGATGAAAGCAACGTTGGATGCTTGGATGGTGACAATGCAGGTAAGAAACCATTTCCTGTTGATTCAATTACTCAACATATAGTACATACATTACATATAACAAAGCAATACAAGTCATCATATAGTCATTATGCTATAGTGAATTGAGTCTATAGCTGGCTACTACATGCATACATACAGTCATGCGTCATTCCAATTGTATCTTGATCAAAGCCATGTGTAGCTGTTGTTTTTGAGTACTTATACTGTACATGGCCTCTCAGTTTCTAATCAAAATGAATGGCTTCATCAAGACTGGTCCTAGCCCTTTATGATTTGCCACTTAAATGAAAAACAATTGTGCGTTTGAAGTCTCTCTCTCCCCTCTTATTTCTCGGTTGCATTTACATGGTACTTCAGCGCCCCACTTCCACCCTGCCTTTTTCCGTCTCCTATACTCTCAGCCTTCTCCCAGCTATACCTCCTTAATTTGAGCAAAGTGCAGATGAAAGCGGACAAGCACGCGGCCACTTCTGTGACACAAATATGGGTTTCTCCTTAAAGGAAGAAATAGGGCGATAGAAAGGACACACTCTAAAAGCTAAGCACTAGCTCCTTCTTATGAAACTCCTACCTGAGAGAGCCCACTACTACACTGGTTAAAAGTTTGATTTCAGATTTTTTCTATGTCAATCCTCGCCTTGAAGTCTCCACCATTTCATTTGTAGCTACTTGAATTTATCAGCACTCTATTTGCTCTGCTGTGTGCGAGGCTGCTATCTGCCACTTTGTGTTCATCAATCAGACAGGCTTTTTTACTACCTTGCTTTGCTACAGCGGGATATTGATGTATGTTGCAAACTTAGCTCTATTTTAGGAGATATAGTAGTTTTTACACAGTGCACAGAACTCCTAATGCACTAAAGACAAGTAACCTTTAACTTAAACAAATTAATTTTATGTGTCATTGTGTGCTATTGGAAGCAGCTAACCAAAGATGTGCATGTGCAGACAAATTGGTAACTCTATGGTGAATGAATGAGCATAAGTTGTCTGTTAGACTGTTGTCAGCAAACAGTTAACTGAGCAACTAGGATATGCTCCACCCATTTCTTGAAACACAGAAAGTGGTATGAATTTATTTGTCTACCCAACCTATATATATATATATTTTTTCTGTGGATTTTGTCAGCACTAATAGTTCTGGATATGACTTTTCCCATTCATTTACTAAAAACGAGCCCTGTGCAATTATTTCATTGAGTGAAGACCCTTTTTTCAAACACAAATAAACTTCCAGGTTTATAAATACTAGGGATGCACCGATACCACATTTTTGCTAACCGAGTACGAGTACTTGCTTTTGAGTACTCACCGATACCGATACCAAGTACTTATTAATAACACAATTTATCTTGACCTCTCATGAACATTAATTCTATATAATAAAAAGAATAAGAATTAATAGAATTTCAGTGCCATTAATTTTTTAAACTGCATATATTTTTTATTATAATGTAAGTTATTTTTTTATATTTTTTTAGTGGGGCCTCCCTCGTGCCCCCCTACTGCCCTGTGGGCCGTCTGCTCTGTTTGCACCGTCTCTGTCCCAGTGCACACAAGTCCAGAGCATAGCCTTCACAGCCTGCCTCACTCCACTTGGGACAGTGGTGATCGAAATGACTACACAAGCTTTAGACAGGACATCTAAACTAAAGTTTTGTGATGTTTTCATGACAACACTGAAAATATTTAGAGTAAAAAACGAGGGCATGCATGTCGGAGGAGGCGATGCGTGTTAGCGCTTTTAGCGCCATGTCATCAAATGGACCTATTATTTTAATGAGTTATTTCTCTGCAAATATTAGACAGAATTTTGTCAAATAAAAACTAATTTGAAGATTGGGAACTGTCGAACGCTGTTATGCACATGTCTCGGTCCCTACTGTCCATAATATATTTATTTATGTGATTCTCCTCGCCCATGTCTGTTGCAAAGGAAGGCAGCAAGTAGCCTGATCTTTCCCCAAAGCGCACACAGGTGAACGGTGAGACTGTCAGGAGCAGTATATTTCCAAGGCTCTCTTCTGCTCAGTGAAAGACTGGAGCATGTAGTCCTGCTGTAGATACTTTATTTCTCTTTACTTTTGTCTGTATTAGCACACACAGCTGACTGAGCTTCCTCTGCTCAGGTAGGGGCAGCTTCACGCTGACGTAAAGTGGGATCGGTGCGTGGTATCGGGGTACTTTTTATGAGTACGAGTACTTTACAGGGAAGTGGTATCGGACCCGATGCTGGTATCGGTATCGGTGCATCCCTAATAAATACTTTACATCTATTTAAAGAAAAGGGTTGCAGTCTAAAATTCCATTTTATAATGTGTTTTTGACCCGAATGGACCACTTTGTCCAGTGTTTTAAACCTTTAGTTGGAAAAGCCTCTCTTTTTTACGGCACCACATCGCTATGGGAATAGTTTAACAGTGTTCCTGGCAACAACAATTCATTTTCCAACCTACTTTCTGCGTGTGTGATGTATTCTTTATAAGTGATATGCTTCCAGCAGGACATCAGGCAGCTGCCTGGACCTGGGTCAAAGATTTGAGGTTTGAGGGGCAGGCGAAGTGGGAAGTACAGAGTTTTTGAGACAACGACTTCTGGGAATGCTGTTTTCATTTCCTCCAAGAATCTCCACACGCTACTGTAATACTGTGCACCGCTTATGCACAAGAAACTATTACCTCTGTGGTAATCTTATGGTATTGGAAAGTCTCAATCATCTTGTGGAAAATGTGAACCTTAAGGTTTCATATTATGTTATATTTTCTAAATCTTAGATGCAAAGTGACATAGGTGGAGAAAATGCCCAAAAGAGTAATAGCTGGGAGTGAACTAAACTATTCTATTCTCTGGGGGTTGTAACTATGGACATTATATTTGGATAACATTTTTTTTTCTTAGATACCTACTATATATGTAAAGGTTTTTTTTTGTCAAATTTCTTTCCAAATCTGGAATCGGCCTCAAATATGCATGCAATTAAACTTTTTGAACCTATTTTGGGAACCCTTGCATTAAAAAATATCTAAACCACAAATACAAAATAGAAAGGAATTGGGACCTGAAACTTGAAAATAGGAGCATCCTGAAAAACTTCAGTAAATAGTTGAAACAACCTCTCCATTTTACTGGAAATCCTAATCCTTTGTGGTTGGACATGCTTGACATGCCTCTTTGTTTTGGCTAACGTCAGCATAGTGATCCCAGTCAGCTGTAGACATACAATAACAGTGGATGTGAGAACGTAATAAATAATCAAAGCACACTGGAGGGTTTCCAATTAGAGCCCATTGAGAACACTGACAGTTGGAGAGAAGACTAGAAACTGGTTCAGCACATCAAGTCCATATCTTTCCTTCCTCAAAGCCACTGTAAATGGGACACACACTCAGAGACACAAATGTGCTGACAGGACAGAGTATGAGGAGCAGCAGTTTGAGTGTTTTCCTTTGGTGATGAGCACTGCCCCAAGCATCAAGTGAATGTGTGAGAGCCATGCTACACTGTAAAAATAAAAGGGTGGGTAATAAATATCCTCAGAGATGATGAAAAGTTTAGTGGAGGGAGTGGGGAATGCTGTTTTTTGTCTGCATAATGCTATCCTTTCCATAGAGAGATTTTGTCCAACTCAGTTAAAGTTTAGATTTCCAAGGGTTGGGACGAATACAGTTTAAACTATTCATAAATGTATTTTGCTGTAGCCAACCAAAACAGCAAGCGGTGCCAATATTGAGAAAAATACCCTTACATAAAAGCATTGGAGAGTCACAAGATACTATACCCTTAGTGCCAGTCCTAAGCCTGGGTAATTCAAGAGGGTTGTCTCAATGGATATTTTGCTGATTCTAGAAGAAAAAGACAAAAAGAACATGGTAGCTATGCGGTTCATTGAATACTGACTTGCAAAATGTGTAAATAATCAAGGACTCAGACTAGATAGTAGATGGATGGGCCCCCACATTTTTTACAGAATCTAGTCTAATGTTACTCTTTTTTTTTGTATTGTACTACGATCCTTAAATGCCTGCCTGTTTTTGTTGTACTTTTGCGGTTTATTGTCTTTGTTTTGTCTAAATTTCCTCCCTCCACCCACTCCGAGCACTCTCTCCTTGTCACTTTCTTGCCAACGTCATTCAGGATTAGAGGCTGACAAACCGTCGGAGGAGCTTAGGATGAACAACATCTTTATGAAAATTCATGCGAGTGTTGTGTGTGCACCGTGGGGCCGCTGTGTGGCTGATGCACTGGGAGACTGCTGCTATCCATTGTCTGAATGTGTCCCCAGTGAAACTTTGACTTTGAAACAGTCACACATTGACAAGGCGCTGCCAAAACTCAGTCTTTGGAGAGTCACGTGTCGCTCTGATTTTCATTTATTCTCTCCACACCCGACTTTCTTTATCTGTCTCTGTTTCTTTGTCCAGGGTTTGTCTGTTTTCTGATCTCTTTGGCCTTTGTGCTCAGTAGTTTTGCTGCTGTGTAAATGTCCCAGAATGGAAAGAAGGAAAAAAAACTATCTTTTGAACTTATCTTACATTTTCTTATTAAATGTGTCAAAAAAAATCTAGTTTCACATTTGCTATATTTTTTATATTATATTTTATATATGAATATTGTATATTTATATTTTTATTGATCCTGTTAGCTACATGATTCATTCTGGAGAAACCTACTACTTAAACTCAAGTGTCACAGATCCTGAGATCTCTCTGAATACAGGATTAGACAAACATACCTCATTGAAAAAGAAAACAACTAACATGGTAGAAAAAGGTAACTTACTATGATAGGGTACATTTATAATTAGTATTACCAACCAAAAGTACATGGCAAATTGTTATTATCAAATCTTAAACTATATGGTATACATCCATTAAAAATCGCTAGCCAAGGTGCTGCATCCACTTTGTCTTCTTCTATCCACTTTACTTAGCCCTCTCATACTTCTCATTGTACTTGCATGCACTACCTCTGTGTAAATATTGAATGCCCTCTGACCTGTCCCCATCTCCTGAGCTCTAAATAAATAAATAAAGGTTGAGCTGTAATCAGAAGATGGTCAGTGCTGTCGTCTTTGGCCGCTCTCTCCATTTATCTACATCAGACGCACTCTAATCACTGACATGTACTCCACTGTATATTGTATGATGCTAGAGACGCAGAGAAGGCCAGCGAGAGCGGGATGCAATTTGTTTCTTCGCTGCTCTCCGGACTAATCACTGTTATAGTCCGTGATGGATTCATTTTCAAAGGGTTTTTGTGTCTCGGGGGAAGAGAAGTGGATGTGAAAGTAAGTGCATAGCTCTCCACTGGATGACACGCACAGTGGCCTCCTATATGTGCAGCACTAGTGAAGCAACAGATACATGGATATTTATAGACCGATAAAAGTATCCTAAAAAAAACTTTACAGTACTTATATGAACTTACACCTTATTGTCTGATTTTTTGCTTTGATTCACCCATTATCTTCTGAGGGGCACTAGTTTTGACATGATGCTTAGTTGTGTTTAAACCACAATTATTGGTCTTAGCTGTAAATATGTCAATGTGCCAAGATAAACAGTGCTACATACAATATGGGCTAATTTAGAGATGTCAGTTACCTGAGTAAAAGAAATCTTTGCACAATTGTTGGAGTGATGTTTGTTTGTGTAAAAGCTCTTTTAGAGGTGGCCATTGCAACTAAGTGGGCAATAAATGCCATAGTGCAAGAAATATTAAAATGGATTCGATGCCTCTAATAATAAAACATTATATTACAAATGCAACACTGCAGTTTTAAGATATGTCTTCTCATTTCCTCAAGTGTACACTGTATCCAACTTGGCATACAGTATGTCTTTGAATAGTTATGGATTATTTTTCACTTTCAGAAAACATGGCAGCCATTCTGTGTATAGTCATCACTGATTTGTTAATCAGTACTAACAGTTTGCATTGTTTTACATCCAGATGTGAATATGTTGTGGTCGTTCATTTATTAATTCCTTAAGGTAATATCCAAGTCATGTTGACTGAATTTAACACTGGGGAAAGTTGTGTTCTACAGTTCCCTACAGTACATCCCACTACTTCGAGACATGGCTGCTGTGCCTATGTCTCTTGATTGAAACCCATCAGTGATGAAGCAGTGAAGGGACTATATTTTCTCCCTGGTACAAGGCTCTAAATAGCAGCAGACGCTGAGTTGAATCTCGTCTAAAGACCGAACCGCTGTAGAGGAAGTACTGCTGTTGTTAATCAGTCGCTTTGTTGCTGCAGCCTGCTGCTAAGCCGCTCCTCAGTGTAATTTTGACTTTTAAAGTAGCACGTTGCCTTCCTGCCAACAAAATAGCCCTGGGATATCTTGGCAGTCTTTATCTTTGCGTTTTTTATTTTTCTTTTTTTTTCTTGTTATCACGCTCATTCTGTCTTTCATTTGCAGGCTCATTCATTGTTTCTTCAATAGCATTCTTTTAGTGTCCATATTTCCCGTGCCAACCACCAGCACTCATATATTATCTTGCTCCTAGCATTTTTCTTGCCTGTCACCCCTCCCCGCTCGCCCCCTCTATCTCTTTCTTTAAAAGCAGCTTAATTCGATCATCTTCCAGTCGGACAGCTGTAATTACATTTATGACACAAATCCTGCTACTCACAGCAAACTACTTTATACCCCATCATCTAATGTCAGTCCAGCCTTTGACTTACAGAGTTCAACTTATCCTCCTATTCATTTCAGACTAAACCCAATTTGTTTGAACTGACATATCACTCTTGCTGTGACCACACATCACACACACAAACTATTTCTTTTAATCTCAAGGGATTAAGTCCAGGTACAAATGTTTCATTTAAATTGACCAGTAAAGTTTCTTCATCAGTGTGATTAGTGTAATTAACTGGTCATTGTCCAGAGTGTACCCCACCTCAGGTACAAAACAGCTGGGAAAGGCCTCGCCACAGTAATTCATAATGCATATAAAATAAATAGGCACAAATAAATAATTGCTTATTTACCCTTTTTATATTTTGTGAATTATATGGGAATTTCGCTAATAAAATGTGCATGGGTGCTCTGTCTTGCTCCCCCTATTCAAAGACATAGAGCTGTCTGTGTATCAGCCCTGCAACTGGTCATTGCCAAGAGGCTTGTAGTTGTGCCGGACAGTTGAAATTTCTATGTATTTATAATATATCAGAAAATGGATTCTACTGCAGCACATCAAACTCCCTTTCATATCTCAGAATCTAATCCCACTCTAAGAGGAAAACAATAACTTTAGCTTTTGCGTTCTCGTGTCATCAGTAACTCCTCTACATTATGTATGGGACTTTGTGTGTGTTTTGTTGATGGCCGTTTAAATAGATGCGCCTGTCACATCAGCTCGCTCTCTCATCCCCTCCACGCACAAACCGGGAGCTGCTCTGTGTATTGGGAATCATTAGCTAAAGTGATGCAGCTTTAGCTATCATGAATCACGGTGGCATCATATCGACAAGCTGCAGCCAGTAAGGAATCCAAAATGCCTTGCTTGTTGTGTGACTTTGTGTGTGTGTGACTTTGTGTGTGTGCATTTGAGGATTACCAGTATTTTGAGTTGGCAGCCGGCCCGGTATTCTGCTCCCCTTCCCCATTAGTCTATGTCTTCCAATGTGCCACCGAGGTTTTCCCAAGACGAGACTCCACACCTGCGCTGTCGTCTTCCTGCTTAAGGTGACACGCAGCGACAGACCAAATTGCAAACAAGCATTACTTTATCTACTTGTTTTCTTAAACAATTACCAGTCGGTACCAATAGGGGACTTCTCAGCATGGCGGTAGGGAGAAATTGGACCAGCTTCTCTACTTTGCTAAACAAAGCAATTGTGGTGTGTAAAAACTAATTTGAGTACTTTTAATAATAGATTGTAAAATAGTAAAGTTGAGCACTGAAGACATTTTTTTAAATTTGTTGACCAATGGTACACATACTCATTGGTCACTTTATTAGGTTGACCTATTCACACCTTCAAGCACACAGATGTTTAAGTCTAATCTGCTTATGTTCATGCCATGCATCAGAATGAAGAAAGTTTGTTAAGTGATTTTGAACACTGTTTATTTCTTAATAAACATACAGTATCCAGTGAGTGACATTTCTGTGGGCAAATGGGCTTTACAGCAACATAACCACACTGTGTCCTACTGTATTAGATACAAGGTTGAGTGAATAAATTTGTGCAAGTTGACTTTCTGTATAATTCAAGGGGCAAGTCATGTATGCTCCTCTACATTGGTTTCACTGTTCAAAATAATTTTCAGATGTCCAGTTTCATGCCTTGTAGTGAATGGGGGTCTATGGAAGCCAATTCTTTGCCCTAAAGTTCATTTTCTTCACAAAAAAGTCCTATTCTCTGTTGAATACCTCCACTGAAGCTCTGTCTCATCCATCGCTGTTGTCCTCATCATTCTTTCCCCTATATCCCCGGCTCCCTCAGTAATATTTCACACAGCCTACAGTACTTGTGATGATGGATGGAGAGGCAGTAGCAGAGAAGCACACCTCGCATCCATCACATCCTCAACAACACCATAGTTAACTGCATCAAGTTTTTTTTTTTTAATAGTTCTGCGGTCCAAAAAAATTTAACCCTCTTGTATGGAAACCTTGACAGAAAAGTTACATGTTATTTTTCAATTTCTTTCTTCCCCACAGTATCACCAATTCCCATGGAGCTCGGCCCTACCCTGGGTTTGAAGAAGTCCAGTTCTTTAGAGAGTCTCCAGACGGCCATGTCGGAGGTGAACAGGAAAAATGAACTGCTTCCCTTCCACCGGCCACGCCCAAATATGGTCAGAGGAAGAGGCTGCAACGAGAGCTTTAGGGCTGCTATTGATAAATCCTACGATGGACCACCTGAGGATGATGATGGTAAGTTGGATAGAATCCCAAGAAGCTAGTTCTTTAATATAATTCTTAAAGGAATAGCATTTTTAAATACTACACACATTTCCCCTATTTTGAACCCCTATTTTGAAATATATGGTCTTTATTTCCCTGGATCTGACTATTTTGTTAGGGCAACATACCTTTTCAAAGATTGTGAACAACATTGAACATAACTTGAATATATATAGCATTAATGCAAATGACTGCATAAAACATATAGTTCTTGTAATTGTCCATTAACAGACTACCATTCATCAGACAAAAACATTTTCGTCTTGGCAATTGCTAAAGGCACAAAACCTACCAAAAACCTACCAAAACCATTGACACTGCATGTAGAACGGTGCTTTGTCATTTCTGATTAGTCTGATTGTACAAACTATCAAACATTTTGTCACCCAGGCACTGAGAATTTTGAAGCAATAGTAGAGTGCCCTAGAGTGTCAACACACATTAGACATTGAATTTTCTGTAGGACAGGTCTCAGTATGGGTTACGGCTTTTAAATATTTATCCAGGAGTTTAAATAGAGCTACTGTAATTCCCGGCCAAGTTTTTAGCAGCAAATTCTTATCAGTCAACACCACAGTAATGAGTCAGCCTGTTTCAGATCTGAATACTCACACAGAATTGGACTAATAGGCCATGTCAACACCGCGACACACCACCACGACCGCATCTGTCACCATCTCTCTGAATGTTTAACACTCTATGGGCTGCTGATAATTGACAGAAAACATTTGAAGTGCTTTGAGGTTCATTCACTTGAGAAGTTCCTTTGAGTGCATCTTGTAAATGCTTATCATCTTCTGGTATTATGAGTTTTTCACAGAGGCAAATTGTAAGCAAGTATTACTGTATTTTTTTGGGAATGGTGGTTAGTGAAAGGATATTTTGGCAGGCCTGAGTGTGGTATATTTTGATCTAGCTTATACAGGAGCACTTTGGGTTTTAGGGAGTCCAAAAGTGATTGATAAATGACTGATAAGTGGAGAGTTTTAAACTGTGCTACAAAAAGATCATTTTGAGTTGTGTGAAAAATGTAGGTAAATTGTACAAAAACGTTACGATTAGGTAGAAACCGTCAATTTGTGCTTTAGCTTAATCAGTAAGCCAAGAGCACGACATTTTAAAAATGTAGGAAAATTGGTGACTCTGATTTTCCCTTAGTGGATGAATGTGAGTGTCACTTTTTGACTGTCAGTCCTGTGACTATCTGACCATTGTCTATTGAGTCTACTGCTCCACCTAAAACCCATAGTTGCAGTGGACCCACCAGTGACGCCAAAATGTGAATAAAGTGGATGGTTTAATTTACTTCCAATACTGCTAATACTAACTTTTGCATCAATATATCTGTCTCCATTTGACCACTGTCTCCACAATTCATCTGAATGATTAGATCTAATAGCTTCTGACAACCCCAC
The DNA here is from genome assembly GCA_036025885.1 of Hypseleotris bucephala. Taxonomy (NCBI): domain Eukaryota; kingdom Metazoa; phylum Chordata; class Actinopteri; order Gobiiformes; family Eleotridae; genus Hypseleotris; species Hypseleotris bucephala. Next base: position 12,950 of record JAVQKG010077073.1, read on the forward strand.
ACACAATCACAATTGAAGCCTGCAGCGAGACAGTCTTCAATTGTGACTTAGTCTTGTAATTGTGAATCTTGTAATTAAGTCTGATGTGAATATCTACACAAAGTAACATCCTAATTGAAGTTACTCATTTGGTTTTGTTATCTTATGAAATCTGATTAGTGGCCTCTGTGCGAGTGTGGGCTTTGTTTTGTGAATAATCATTGTTATTCAAGACTGGTCTTTATAGTCTGTCAAAGAGAAGTAATGAGGCCTTGCAGTTTATCTTTTGAACAGTTTCTGAAAAGACAAAACCATTTATCAATAATTAGACATAGAGTAGAACTGGGTATGGGTCTCTCATATTGAATATACTGTGATGGTATGACTTTCTGTGTAGTTTCGTTCACTTTTATTTATGTAGCACCAAACTGTAACGCAAGTCATGTAAAAAGGATACTTGTCAAAATTAATTAAAGGCACACTATCCATTTTTATTCCACCCATAACAACAGCAATTTCTGTCTTTTGGTGTATTGAACAAGTAAAACTATGCTAATTAATGCAAAAACAAAGAACTAGTTAATTCACAATTTGCAGTTAGATTTAATTTAATACTTTCACTTTTTTTTAAATCTTTGCCTTGTGTTGTGTCTAGATGATGTTTCAGAGCCCAGTTCAGGCCGGGACAGCCCAAAGAGTAGTTCCTCTCGACAAGGAACAGCAGACCAGCCCGAGGAGAAAAACAAAAAGGACAAAAAAAAGAAAACAAAACCAGCAAAAAAGAAAGAAAAGAACAAACCCAAACAAAAAGAAAAAGACAAGAAGAAAACAGAGGAGACTGAGGATACGGAGAAGAAGACTAAGAAGATATGGCTTCTCAGGTCAGTACTTTGAATCTATACATTATTGAGTTTACATTAGAAATAAAGTAGTAGTAGTAGTAAATTGTGCCATACAGATTTGCTTTATTTCATGAGGTGAGAACAAAGCAACATTTTCTTCTTCATGCTACAGGCAGGCTTCTGGTTTATTGACTGAGTATAAAGTGAAACGTAAATATACATAATTATATCGGCGAAAAGTGAGACAATGCATCACCCTCCACCACTGAACACACCCGAACAATATGATGCCAGTAACCTCAACAGCACCACCTAGGGACTGACTGAAGAATGTAGTTTTAGAGAAATCCTTCACCAACATTCAGACAATCCAGTGTTCAACCTGCAACAGAAGGGTTGCTGGTTCGAATCCCCCCAAGTGTATACTGTTGTTGTGTCCCTGGGCAAGACACTTAACCCACCTTGCCTATGAATGAGTGTGTAATGTGCCTGTATGATTGTGGCGGTCAGAAGGGGCCATAGGCTTAGAATGGCAGCCACGCTTCCACCACCTTCTCCGATCAAGAAGGTCGTCGGTGTTATAGCAGTTGACGCAGACGCATGGGGCGTTTCACCGATATACATTTGCTGTCGGTCTAGTTTAGATTAGTATTAGCATCTCTAAATATGATAAAAATCCATCAAGAAATGTAAAATGTAAATAAGACAATTTGTTTTAAAGGAGACAATCTGGATCAGGAACAAAACTGTGGTCAAACAACTGGTATTTCCACTTAAACTATACATGTCTCCAGGTGCAAAATAGAAAGTGTTGTTAAAATAAATTTGACTTTGCTGAACCCTGTGCTATCTGTTTGACCTGATGATTGTAGATAGAGTATGTGCTGGTGTTAGTATTGCCTGTGCATAATGACAGTCTGAGGGTGGACAGCCTGCAGCAGAGGGGCTCCATGGGGAGTTTGAATGAACCAATGAACAAACCAGGACTGTGAGTGTGGAAATAAGCACTTGACTGAAGGGCAATTAGAGGATAGTGTGTGTGTGTTCTTGTGCATTTAAGACTGTAGCACTGCATTGACATTGTGATTATCAGTGAATAATGCATTACTGATTGTGTGTGTTTACTAAACCTATGTGTGTGTTGTGTCCAGTATTCTCTTGGGAAAACTCACTATTGGCATTGTAATTAGACACAGTGATAAACTGAAACCACAGCAAAGATGCATGCAGCCACTGTGTACATCGACGGCCATATTGGCTCTACCGCTCCATGCTGTTGCTAAGTAACCGATTCTGTAAGGATTATATTCTTACCAGAGATGATCTTGCTCTTTTGAAATATGGCTGAATTTATGTGATGTTTATTTTAAGAGAAAGTTGACACTAGTTTGAGTAAATGTCAGTTGTTCTACTGGTATCTATGAATGGGAACCTCTCACATGATTCATATTTGACAAATGCATTTTCAATTATTTCTAGAATGTACACATGGGTCTCATCCAAATAATTGTATTCTTGACCTTTTGACAAACTAAACTTAAGTTTAATTGGTAGAGTCATGCACATGTCACTTCAATATATATGTCAATGTAAGCCTCAGTCCATGGCCAAGTAATTCAAAAGCACTCATTGGTGTGGTCTTCTGCTGCTGTAGCCCTTCTGTTTAAAATGTTTTGTCTTATTATGAGTTCCATATTGGTCTTCTACAGATGTGGATTTTGTAATGAGGGTTGAACCAGAGAATGAACCTACAACCCACCTATGAAAATGTCACCTGCATATCTTTGATGTCTCACAACCTGTCCCCTACTTCCTTTCCAAACTTGCCTTTTGCATTTTCTATTTCAATTCAGACTTTGGGAGACTTCGTCCCAGTAGCTCTTGGTCAGATCTTTTTGAGCTGCTAATAGTGAGTGCACCAGCCTGAATGTGAAATCATATGAAGCAGGTGTCTCATTCCCATATTCTTTTATTTTAAATCTTGGTAACACTTTATAATAAGGTATGTCTATAAAGCATCTATAACACATTAGAGTAAGGAT
>JAVQKG010077099.1:0-23642 GCA_036025885.1 Hypseleotris bucephala
TATGTAACTGCCCAGAAAGTTAGAAGTAGATCTGGCAAAAACTGTTTGAGTTATAGCATTTAGAAGTTTAGGCTTAATTAATTAATAACCTAATTAATATTCATCGCACATGTACCTAATTTTAATCACCTCTTCCTTAAACCAGTCCTGACCTTCTCTGAAAGCTTCATCCAAATCCGTGCAGTAGTTTTTGCGTTATCTTGATCACAGACATGCACGCACGCACACGACAACGGAGGCAATCACATAACCTCCTGGCGTCGGTAATAAGTCACTTTTCTCAGTAAATAATGATACTCAACCAACACCTGCTGACTCAGACCCCAAGACATGACTCATTTTGTTTCTAAACCATATTAGCAAACCTTGGATTTTCTAATGGCTACTGATTACACAGACTAGAGTGTGTTGCACATTCCTTATAACCACCCACACCTTTATCAGCTACTTTTTGGGCCTACTCCACGCAGCTTGGAATTATAATGTGGTCAGCTCTAAACATACCAACTATTCCATTTATCAAAGACAACCAGTGTATGGTTACACAAAATTCCCACTAATGCGGAGTAGAGTCTAGCTTCTTGTATATTAATAGCCTTAAAATGATTAAGTTGTAGTATTCAAGTGCTGTTGCTCATTGTTATAGCCAAAATCTTCAGGAGTCTGGCCAGCCAGACCTGCAGGGCATTAAAATAGACGCAACATTCACAAAAACTAATGCCAGCACTTTTTATATAAATTTTATTCACTTTGGGGAAGAGTTTAGTCAAACAGGCCGAATCCCATGTCGTCATCAGACTCTTCAGACTCTTCCTTCTTCTCTTCTTTCTTCTCCTCAGCAGCTACACAAAAACAGTTTGTTAAATTAATACATTTGAGTAATTGTGTCAAGCAGAAAACTAATGACCAAAGTAATTAAAATCTTGGCTCAAGGTGAAAACTATGCCAAGGGTCAGTGAAAAGACAAATGAGGTGATAAATGCGCTACTCACCTGCAGCAGGGGCCGCGGCTCCACCTGAGCCTGACGCTGCAGAGCTGGCAACAGCAACGGCGCCACCTGCAGGCATACTGGCCAGCTTACCGTAACCTGGGGAGAGGATTGGCAAACATGAGGCACAGACACTCAGCCATAAACAGTATGGAGAGCAGGAAGATAAAGTCTATGCCAGAATACTGCTGTGTAATGTATTCGACAAACATGGTGAAGGAAGATTTATGCTTATAGTATTTTCAAACTATTGGGGAACATTCATTACATGAAATATGTAGGGTCAAAAAGCACTTTTCTCATTCATGGGAAATAAAATATAATTTGATGCATTTGTGTTTGCTGCACAACAATTATAACTTCCCGTAAAAAAATAAAGAATACATCTAATGTGTGTTTGTGTGTTGTTGTCGTCTTGGAGCTCGAGTATCTAAATAAAGTTTTGTAATACATGAGGGAGAAAAAAAAAAGTGTAAAATCATTGCCCGGAGAAATGTATACTGGTAACAAACATACTGATAATCTGTGGTCAGCTGATGAGTTTGGTAGTGGTTGGAGGCCACAAGTTTTCAGTGTCAGATCAGAGTTCCCCAGGGGTACACAGAAACACTCAATATAAAAGCAATGCATTATTTATTCATATTTTATATTGTTTTTTGGAATTAACCCATGTATATGTGTATTGCTGAAATGTTTAAAGGTGAGGACCTCTTCTACATTTGAATCCTTTAATAGCTTAAAAAAGAGGCTGGAAACATGCATGGTCACTGACCTGAAGCAATCACCTCATTTACATTTTTGCCCTTGAGCTCGGTGATGACCTGTTGAGAAAAACATAGCACTAAGAATTGGAGCCAAACTTAATCAAACCCAAACCACACCAAACACCAGACCGTACCTTCTCCAGACGAGTGTCCTCAGCCTCAATGCCGACACTGTCCAGGATTTTCTTGATGTCCTTGGCCTCTGGACTCTCATTGCCTCCGAGGGCGGCGAGCAGGTAAGCAGCAACGTAACGCATCCTGCAAAATAAATCAAATCTTAACTCAAAGTCTTAAAATTGCTACCTTCAACAACAAACTAACGTTACATTTTAATGTCAGTACAAAGCTAATAATTAAACATGACATGACTGTGGTGAATACATGTCACACTACTTTGCCCTACAATTAAAACCGGTTAAGATTGATTCCAACCCCACACAAATGATGAGAATATCATGGATCAGACTTTGTGTAATGTTCAAACATAAAGCATAATTTCAACACTGATCTTATGAACTGTATTGCTAGTGCTAATATCCATATTTCTATGGCGCTAACAAAAAAGCTGGTTATCATTAGCAAATTTAGCCGCTGCCAGCACAGTCCCAGATAAACAAAGAATAACATCAGATTAGACGTGTTCAAAGTCCCTTTTCGTTTGATGTTGGGTTATACTACATTTAGTTTGTTCGTGTACGAGTGGATTTTGTGATTTAATGCAGAAAATACATTTTAAAGTGACACTCACTTGGACTACTCAGCGAACGCGTGTTCACAGCGAGGATAGCGCGGGCAGAAAGGAAGTGTCGTCACTGCAGCAAAACGGAAGAAGCTCCACTGCTTCTTCTCTTGTAGTGAAAGCAGAAAGAAGACTTGACGCCATCTGCTGGACCAAGGCTCATATTACAATCTTCTGATTTCTGCACTTTTATGACTGCGGATATTGCACATTGAGCAGGAGGATGAACCCGGAGGATGCTGATGCTACGCAAAGACACTTATGGTGAATTATTTATAAAAAATGTTATTACTGATGTGTTCATTTTACAATATTTATTGAAGTTAGAATGGGTTCATTGCTGAGATAATTCTAAATGCTTTATTTTGGTTTTGCTTGCTTTGGTTATTTTTCTGTGTTAATTTTATCTGTGGGGTCTATTGCCTGCTGTCTATGACCCTGTGTTGCTTGCTGCTCAAAAGTCATCTCAAGTCCCACTCTTGCCTGTTGAGATGTTTCTTTCTCATTGTTTCTCCTAACTCCAGATGGTGGTGACAGAAGGCCACTCAGAGATTTAAGACCCTCTCCATTGTCCCGGCCGTGATTGATTTCTGTTGCCAAAAATGAGCAGTGAGCCATCGTCAGATGAGGCTTTGCATCTTCACGATGAAGAACCAGCAGCTGTGCTTTGCTCTCAAATGCACAGCTTTTCCTTCTAAGATTTTGAAACTACCTTTTGAACTATAAATAAAATAAACAAAACAAAAATGGTAATTAAAAAGCCACAACTTCAAGCAGTTTATTAAGCCTTAATTGGGAATACTATACTCTACACCACATTTTACATTCCACAATAACATTAACAGTAAATGGCAAACCAGAAAGGACAAAACACTTTCTACAAGAAGCCTACAGCAAACAGTTCAAAGCATTATCAAAATATCTTCACGGATGCAGCAAGTTTGGTCTTAAAACTAAATGAAATCTGCTCAAATCTTTCTCAGAAAATAGCACAGACTAATTCTGAGATTGGCTGATTTAAGTACCAGACATTTCTTGAGTTATATTTTTTTAGGAAAATCACTTATAAAATTTGAGAAAATATCAAAAGAAAACTATTATAAAAAATACTCTATTGACCATTGGAATAGACAAAGAACAAAAAGAGGGTAGAAAGGTAAAGAGTGCATCGCAAATATATTGAACAAATGCAAGGGACATTCAGAGAGAAAAGACTCAATGGATATGTGTGAGAATTCAACTGTGTGTATTTAGTTTGTTTCAAGCTAGTACATTAAAACTATACATGTACTCCTGTGATAAACATTGCAAGTCCATTAACATGAAAAAATCAGTTTGATTGCAGCAAATGAAACATCTTTAAGCGCATTATTGCATTTTTTCACACAGCCTGAACTATCATTCAACTATACAATGACAGCTGTTTTGTGGAAAGGAAGTTTTTTCCATCATTGATCTTGCATAGATAACCAACCTGCAGATTTTTGCAATGCTGTGTGTAATCATAATTCAATAATACATTTTTGTATAATTTTTTGAGTCATCAATTGTGAGAAATTTAAAGGACAAATGCATTTAAAGTGTAAAAATGTGTTAAAAAAATAACAAAGATGCATCTAAATTCATAAAGATGCTTTGTAAAAGTTAATGAATTTACTGTGTGTGTTCTCAATGCATTTATCAGAATGTAGTGTTTTTTTAAGGTCAAACACTTAGCATATTTTACAGTACAGTTGTTAAATGTTTTCTTTTTTGTGTGCACACATATTAAGCAACAGCAAGCAAATAAGTTACATTAACAAAGCCAGCCACACTGGAGAAAGACAACAATCAGTGGCTCGTGTGAAATGATTGCTAAACTGTAAAGACTGGACTAAGCAACACAAATAGCTGTCACAAACTATACCCACATTCAGAGACCTAAAAGCTCAAACTTTCATGATGCCATTGAAATACAAACCTTTTGCTTTATGCAGCACAGTAAATTAGCTATTTACAACCCTATCACACTTCACATATTTATCAAATACTATGGCTTGTTCAGCTACAGCCTAGTTAAAATCTTCACTATATACAGTATACTGCATCTATAAAACATTAAAAAAAAAACACAAAAACCTATAAATAAGCCACGGATTTGTCAGGGCATGTTTTATAGCTTTAACATAACATAAAATAACACAAAGCCTATAACAGAAATTAAAATCTTCCCGGGTGGCTAGGCTACATATAGAATGTAATATTAAAATGTGTCTAGTTTCATATATAGATGAAAATACGCACATTGACAATACACGTATTGTGAGAATTTCGTTAAAACTGGGCCGACGATAAATCAACAAAAGGAATACATTTCAATTGTTGAATGTTAATGAGAGGACACAGCACTAAAAAGACAAGTGAGAAACAGTGATGTAAACTCAAAGGAGATAAGACAAATGTTTTATAACAGAATGTAACACATACAGTTCTGTTTTATGTGAAAGGAAACTGAGACTAGGTTGATTCCTCTTATATCTATACTGAGTGAAGCCATTTGATTTGAGTCTAGTTCAGAAACTTCTAATGAACAAAAATATTTTAGGTTGACCTAGTGCTGATAAGATATATAACATTAAGACATTTTTTTTTATCATTTCTTCCAATGGTTGTCTAAAAATGATTAAAAAGAACAAAAAGAACAGTTCACACATTATATAAGAAATAATATACTTGCCCTGAGGCACTTGGTAGTGGCTTTTATAAAAAATTATTAAAAACCCTACCATTGCAGTTAAAAGAGCTGTGTAGTTGGTCTTAAATTCAATTCAATTTGTTAACTAAAAAACAAAGCACAATATGTGAGTGCCCACCTAAAATGACAATCATAGATGTTCTAGTGTTAATCAAAATACATGACATGTTACAGTAACAAAAAGAGAATGCTAAAAGCACAGTATCCAGTTTGTGGGTGTGAAATACATCTAAACTTGAGCTTGTTAGTTATAATTCTTGGGCTGTGAGATAAGAAATAGACCGGAGCAGATGGCCAGAAAGCTCCAGGAAGAGGAACAAGGAACTGGGCATCAAAATGAATGCATCCTACTGGGGATAGTTGTTTTGTTGTCTGCGCTTTGCCGACCTCATTTTCTCAAAGCGAGACTCCATTTCCTCAAGGACTTTAGGAGTGTACCTTACAACCAGTTTAACTGTGCCCTGGGCTGCTTTAAGGAGTTCCACTGCTTTCTCATGGTGCTCCCCCTCCACGCTCTAAAAACATCATAATAATGCAGTGAGCTTAAAGGGCCATGAGCACACAATTTTAAGTGGTTTATCATTTCTTGATTTAATTAAAATGAAAGATTAGCATACCACTCCATTGACAGAGAGAAGCTGGTCTCCTCTCTTCAGGCCGCCATGTCGATCTGCAATGCCACCTGGGATGATCCGTGAGATGTAAATGGGTGAGTTTTGCTCCTTTCCTCCCATTATATTAAAGCCCAGACCTTCCTCAGTCTTGGGCAGCTCCACCACACGAGGATGTGAGTGTCCTTCACTTGCTGCAAAAGCAGCCACAGTGGCCTGAAATCAGCAATTGGTAACAAGACATTTAATAATTAAAACATTTGAAAGTACATGACACTATGAATGCAGGAACAGTATTAACAATACCTTTGCTGTGGCATTGGCCCTGACCTCTGGGCTGCTGTTGATGTCAACAGTTTCATAGACATGCTCATAAACCTAAACAAAGTCAGTCAAATTATAATACATAAACAAACGTGTTAAACTTTCCTTTTAGACAAAGAATTTGTCTCACTTCTCGGACAGCGTTGCAGAATTCACTTTGGAGGACCCTCTGCAGAGCTTGCAGCTTCTGAGGAGGCACTTCCCCTGTCCTCTGCAGCTTATCCAGCAACTCAATGGCACGGTTAATGTCTGATGAAATAAAACATGCAAACTGTAAAGTATGTGGGAGATTACTTTTTCAATCTCAAGTGAACATGCATCTCATCAGAACATTCACATCAACTCAACTCTACACACAGTACATATGCAAAAATAATACTGTTCACATCTATGTGAAACAGCTCCCTGATGATGTTAGGTTGTGCTAACTAAACTAACCATATTAGAAGTATTTTATAACAGAATGAATAGCTGTAAGTTATACTGCAAAATTAATTCAAAACATGTTATACAATCACCCGAGATTTTAACCGAAAAAGGCGCACAGCATTAACGCTTTCTATGTTTATTGCAGACATTTCAAGTAATCTGTAGTTAGCAGCAAAATAAAGGTCTGACTTTAGTGCTATCTATCACAATGCATTAGCAATGACTTCAGAATTCACACGGAGCGCAGCATTTTTCAGCTTGACACACAAAACTCCACGTTGATATTAAATGAATCCGTATTTTATGTAGTCAAAATATATATTTGATAAATTATAATTGTTTCGTTGACCACTGTCATTGGCAAGAATATCAGACAACTAGCTGATAGCTTGCTAATCAGCTAAATATTGTACCAAAAATATATGAATTATGCCACGAACCTACTTCAAATGAACGGGTACCCAGTGTATATTACAGTCACTGTGTGTTTATCAAAACATATAAAGCCATGGACATCTAATTTGTTTGATGTTGTTTGGCTAATGCTAATAAAGTGGAACCGAAGCCGCCCCATGTCACAACAGATTTCTAACAGCTAGCCTCAGTTAGCCAATTAACTTTACCTCTTTCCAGCCGCACAGGCTCCCCAAGCGACGCCATCCTTTGGATCAGAGTGTTTTCGTTGTCAGACAAATAGTGGGGTAAAAGACAGATATTGAACACCAAAAATGTTAATCCTTGGTAACGTCGGGAGCGCTTAGCCCAGACGATAAATCAGATTAGCCAAGTTAGCTACAGGCTAGCTGCCAGTGTCATGATGCGTTCGTTGGACACTCGGAAAGCAACCTTCCACCAAATATAAAAAATACGTACCCATAATAACATGAAATGTAATCATGGCAAAACCAGGATATATGTAATGAATTAACTGGTATAATATGTATTTTATTACTCTTTTACAACGTTGATTAGTTTAATAATCTGTAAGAGAATATTTTTCTTACACATTGAACTACACCCTCTCTCTGCCTCCCTCTAGCGACGACATCATACGCTAACTACAAGAGCTGTGTCCATGGCTAGAAATAAGACAGGTAAGGTGCCTAATAACATGGTTTTGCAGTAACATAATAGGTAGCGTATGAACAGGACACATGCAGTTTACTGTATATGCCAATTATATAAAAACGTTTAAATGCAGTGCAGCTTAATATAGCCTATTGTCATTGTGACCTGGTAATGGCTATCTTACATTTATGGGCTATTTGGGGGGGGTTCAACTTTATTTATAGGTAGACTTTTACTGTCATAATAAAAAATACTGTTCTTCTTTAGATTTCTGTTCTTCAGGTTCCTTCCTCAGTGTCCTCCCAAAAATACCCGAAGCTATAGACTTACCTTTAAATTGATGCAGAAACAAAGAAAGATGAATATACGGAGGTGACCGTTAAGTATTTTGAAAGCACATTAAGAAGGGATCCATACTTATATTAGGATTGAAAGCTGAAAACTATCTGGTGTTAGAACATTATGACTTTACACTATAAACCTGCCAGGTGAGGTGTGGTAAGTTACTGTTCCAAAAGCCTTCAACCGAGATACTAAAGCAGTTCCCCAGACTGTCTTCTAGTAACACTCATTAATTTCATTCATTTCTTTTGTTGTAGAATTACTTTGAAATCTGTGCCCTAATACTGTCATGTTTGTTTTGCATTTTAATGTACACAAAGTAGGAGCTTAAATCAATCAGTGTCAAATAGGCTATGCCTCACAAGCAGCCATAGCTTAAAGTACTAGTCTTCACTTGTGTAGAAGAGCTTCTGTTGTGATGTGAAGTTTGTAATTGTAACTTTGCACGTACAGTATAACAACAGAGTAATATCCGCCCTAGAGGTGGTCTGGCAGTTGAAATGAGGTGAGAAATCATATACATTTTTTATTTGGAATAGGAAAATAAATACAAAAATACTGAATAATATCACCTCACCTCAAGCTTTCACTAACTGCATTTATTGTATGAGGCACCTTATGTTCTTTAGCTTATGTTTTCACTAGACTCATGCTGGACAAATCTGTGCATATGCATGTGTGTGCTTCCCTGTTAGTGTCAAAATTATCCTTCCTCAAAACGCACTGCCAAAACTTTATCAACATTGATTTTGTTTTTCAGTTGCCTATAGTCATTTTTATTTCTTCAAATATTTCAGTTTAATATTGCAAACAACTTCACAACATACAAAATGAATAATATTAACCCAGAAACATGTCATGAATAGATTTTATATATATATATAATCTTTTATATATATCTTGTCCTCTGGTGGGGATAAAAAAATAAACAGCAAAGCTTTGACAACAGCACCTTGACATAGTATGTAGTTCCAACATTACCTTGAGAAGTTTAGAACAGTAAACAGATAAGTTACTGGAGAGGAGAGTCGGTTCTGCTGAATATGTAACAGGATGTTTTTGGTAAGCATCATATCCTTTTTTGTAACTGGAGAAATTTTCGATTCACATTTGAAGCAGCATGCAAGCCTTAAAGATGGAGCTGTCCTCCTTCATTCCTTGCTTGTTTTTTTCCCTTCATTTTCTAATTCTTGGCAACGTAAACAAATCACAATGTCTTGGAGGAAGGTGATAGTAATTTAAACTGGGCGCAAATGACTGATCAGATTTTTTTAATTGTTTACAAGGTCATGAATATGTTCAATAAATAGACTGTAGTATCACTTTTACTGTATAAACTTCATCTTTTTTTACATGCAGTCCATAAAATTTTCATTTGACGGAATAATTTACCCTGTAATGTATATATACAAATAGATATCTTCTCTGTATTCTCTTTTTTAAACTCTTCAATAAAATCTATACATTTTATACACTATCTCCCTCTTTTAATGGTCAATGTGCATACACATGAAGTGTCTATCCTTATAAACCGCCAGCCGATCTTCTTTTTGCTATCCATCGTAAGCGCCCGCACGTAGGACTGGGTTGTCCTGCATTGGGAATTATAATGCCGCTTGTCTATTCCTCTGCAGCCCTCCTTTGTGTACCCCATGGGGTTGCATTTGGTCTCATAAAAGTATTGCTTCAGTTGGCCATTCGGGACAGGAACCTTTTCCATGACGGTAACTGTCTGCCCAGACATGTCTATTGCCGTCTTTTTATCCACAGCTGTCACCCACTGGCTAATACTGTCACACACACTCAGCTCTCCGCGCCGCGAGGGGTCCGAGTGTCGCCGCACCCGCATGGACATGTTGGCAGCGTCCAGATAGTTTTTGTATTCCTCCAGGAGAAAGAGCAACGGCGGCTCCAAAGGCACTTGGTTGCTGATCATCACCCGCGAGTTGTACAAGTCGACATCCTTGTTCTCCGCGCCGACCACAGGGGATGGCCCCCCTCCGCCCTGGCTCTTCTCAGACCCCTGTCCCAGATGCACCGCCTCGCCCTCCACCTCCAGCAGTTCCTCGATCACCTGCTCGAATGTGTCTGTGAGCGCGGCCAGGTCCCCCGGCCCGCCGCTCGGAGGAGTCCCATGGGCCCTGGCGGCAGTCGCAGCAGCGCCCAAGTAGCCCTCCGTCCGATGGCCCCTCATACCCGGGGCGTCTCTCAGGGGCGCGGCTCTCATGCAACTGAAGTATGAAATTACCATAGTAAGGAACAGGATGGTCATCACTCTTCTAACCTGGTGGAACTGCAAAACACAAACAACAAAGAGAAGTCCATTAGAAATGTTCAACAAAGTGGGATGATTTTGCTTTGTTTTGCTTCTCATAGTCATTCACACTCTTATTTCAAGCCAAAATATGAGTCTCTACATTTATTAATGTGATATTGGCAGTGTTTAATCAGTTTTACAAACTGTTTGCAAACTAATCATTCTGGTCCTGTGTGATGCCTGGCTTGGGTTCTTGTTGGCAGAATGTCATGATAACTGAGCTGAGCATTACAAAGATAGATTATTACAAAGAATATGACCACAAAAAACTGATGACAAGTCTGCTGTTTTAAACAGTGAGTAGGAAGAAATGTGTGAATTTCACATATTAATCTTTGCATTCATTAGTACAAGGCTTCTTATCAGTCATTCTATTGTAATAAGATAATTGGCTGGAACAAATCATGGAAGAGACCTTTAAAGATTAATTTAGAAAGCATATGCGCATGTTGACATAAGAACATGAGATTATTTGTTTCCGCTTTCATTGAGCTCTAATGTTTGGACTGAGTCAATATTATCCTTCCACTAACATCGTGACCTGTTCTCCCATATGTACAGTTCTTATTAAAAGGGGATTTTGTGTCAGCTTTTACAAACGTTGTAATATTTAAAAGTGGCCTATTCTGTTTGACAAGAAGTTTTGTTGAGGGACAGTGATTTTTAGTAACATCTGTCAACAATGAGAGCACCACAAAATGAAAGTAATGAACTCATGGGCTAGGTATCAGAGTTATAACATGATGAGAGAAATCTAGACTTTGTTTCGTTAAGGCCTGATTAAAAATGGTCTGACAGACAAGCTTGCCTGCCTGCACATGGTCCATCCTAACCAGAAAACACAAAGTCCAAACTGGATCTCTCGGAACAAACCTCACCTTAAAAATCATTTGCGCCCTTCTTAATTGCTATCTGGGGCTGTGGCTGCAATTAACCAATGCCACGGGACTGCCACAGAGTCTAAAAATAGGCGTGCTGGGAGTATCACAGTCTCTATTCAGAATATCACATACTTGTTCCTAATGAGGCACTCACTCCCTCTGTGACGTGCATGTCCCAAGTCACTGTCTGTTAGGGGGAGGAGATGGGTTAATGGGGGATTTTGTATTCTTGCTTTCATCACAAACAATAATGAGCAAATTACCAGTAACCAGTAAAGGTTCTGATGCCAACACGGCCTTACTGGCATTGAATATTGCTTACGGGACCTGAGACCAGTCCTTATGTGTAGGATGCATTTAGCCTGATATTATTATACACCATTGCACTCAATTGGTTCCACTTCCACATGAAGGAATTGAGCGTCAGATTATTGTTTAGGCGTCAAACTTCATGCTGGAAATGGTGCAGACCCAAGTGCTGCATCTTCCATAATAGACCACAGGGGTAATGTTGCAGTAGCGGGGGGTGGAGAGATTGCCAGCGTCATTTCGAAGCATAACAACCACAGATGACGTCTCTTCCAGGTCTCCATAGGGGAGCCAGGGGAGGAGGGGGTTGCTGGGTGTAATGCCACTCAACGGTATGCAATTGTGGAGTCGTCCGTTCCCCCGGGACTCCACACACCGGGAACAACAAATGATTTTATTTCTATCTCTGCGATTTCCTTTTTCCATCAAGACAATCAATATGGCTTATGCTCTCAATCAACATCCTGTTAAAATGTGATAAAGCCAATGAATCATTTAATTGCTGTGGGACTGGCTGCAAATCTCTGGCTCATGTCTTCTACTACAAGGCTAAATGTGACAAGCAATTGGTTTTCTCTTGTTTTTACAAATCCACAGACAGCACACTGCAAGAGCACAGCTGAATTTGACTGCTAATAAAAATGCAGGTTGGAGTTAATACAAAGTGCATAAATAATAAAACAACATAGAAGGATGTGCTAGAGGAATCAGGATAGAGGAAATGTTTGAAGTAGGCTGAAAATGTGTACTCTTGAGAACGTTTATCCTGCCATGTCACAGTGACACTTTGAAACAGTGGAAACACATCCTCAAAGCTGACAACATGGAGGCTGCAATAACCACTAAACAAACAAGCGTCTATTCACAACAACCAAGCATCAAGAACAATATGTGCACAGGAGCAGGTGAGAGAGTGGTGAGTGTGTGGACCTATTTGCCTTTGACATCTCTGGATGACCACCTGTTTGTGTGCATGCCTGTATGGCACCACTATGTAATTTAAACTTGCATTAATTCTGTTGTGCCAGCCAGGTGGGGATTATGGTGATAAATGCGTCCTTTGACAGATGCTGAAAAGTTGTTCTAAAGCATGAAAGGACTAGTACTGTTAACACAACCTCCTGTTCTGCTACCTCATGGCACATGTCAGCATACTTTATAGGACTGTCTTTGACAACAGCACTTATTAGACATCAAAAACAGCTAAATAAAACCTAACTATCCATGGACATTTGGATAAAAATGTCTGATAGATCAACACACTCTTTAAATATGCCTTTGACTCCGTTATGGCCGCTTTTCTGGAACATGTTTTATCTTGCTTTACATCTAAAGCACTTAATGCCTGAAAATAAAAAAAGCCAAAAAAAGAAAACCACCCTATAGTGTCTTCTTGTGTGCCACAATGCAACACTTAAAAATGCAATTAGAGTTGTCTGCAGTAATGGCTGACACATGTGGTTGCTTGCTGCCTTCTTTTGGGATCTGTTTTCAATCTGACACAGTTTCAAAGCATGTTTAGTAATAGATGAGCATCGTTGAAGGATTATACCTGGCCGTGTCAGAGCCCAACCCCAGCCACTGCCACATAAAGCCAGCCATTCAAACACCTGCTGAGTGATGCACCCTATCCAAATGAGAACAGCACCCATTACAACGAAAGTAATGCATTTGTAATGTTGTTTGGCATCACGTGCTAATGGGACACTGTATAAAAGGTTAATATTCAAAATTCACTGAATACACTGGAATTCACATCAGTAAGACTGCAGTTCAAGTTTCCAAACAGTAGAGAGCGCATGAGACCGTGAAATACTGTGATGATCCAGTTTCACCCTCCTTCAAGTGAAAAACATTGCGAACGTGCAGAGAGAGATAGATAGATAGATAGATAGATAGATAGATAGATAGATGGTCTTAAGTTGGATCTTAAGTTGTGTTATAAAATATTAGGTCATTATTCATTTAAAAGGAAAGAAAGAAAGAAAAAAAAAGAAAAGAAACAAACATGATCATCATAAATGAACCAGCTCTCTACCACACATGGACATTAAACTAAGTTTGTAACCCCATCAAGTCTTAAGGTATAATCTCAGTAGTGTGTATGGGGTTGGCTAACGCAGCTAAGGTAGCTCAGGTTTCCTATAAAGTCTTAATGAGTTCATCAAAGTTTTTGTGTTTTCCAAAACAACACAAAAAGTGACAGGACATTGTGTTCGTTGCGGTGTGGTTAAGGGTTCTGCAGAAATACAGACACGTTTTAGAGTATTTTTACGCACATGAACTACCTGATTTCATGAATTGGATACTCTCCACTTAGTTACTTCATCGGAATAATAAACAGTGACATTGCTAGGGCTGGTTCAATTATGATGACAAAATGTTCGTTCTTGGAGATGACATGGTGTCCAGACCCTCGCAGTGTTCTGGAAACCCAATCAACATAATAACTCCTTTTTTATTAATGAACGTGAGGATAAGGTTACACATATCCCTCTCCGGCTGTCTGTTCACAGGAGAATTGGACTTGATCGAGCTACTTTTAGCCCCCTCCCTCTCTCATGCTATACACACTTCACACTCAACAATAAAACAAAAGTCCGTTAAAAGAACTTCAGGAAAACACACAGAAACATACCTTTTACTGCCCAAGTCGTAAAACGGACCATTCAACAGGACAGTGTCATCTGGGACGTTTCAGACAAACTCCCTGCTCTGAGCAATTAACTTTAAGCGGTATTTTCTCTCTTTTTTTCCCAGAACACGCTTCAGGATATCTCTTCTTCAGCTCTGGAGCAAATATATTAAATTATTGATGGTGGAAATTGCATGGATGAGGTAATGCACTCCCATGGCTGCGCAGCGCGTTTGCAGATCGTTTGTAGATCGCGTCAAAGTGAAGTTGTCGCATGGTGAAAGAGAAAAAACGCCGCACTAAGAGCAGCAGTTGCAGCAGCGAACAGTGGATGAGACCTCTGAGGCTGAAATGACGAGCCGTGGCAAACTACAGTAACTTTACTACACACAGTGACGCTGCAACATGTGACCTGCCGCTGTCTGACTGGTCGCCATCAAACTCCTGTTTAAGCAGCCCTGAGGCGGAACTATTAGCGCTTTTGTTTGTCCGCCAGCATCTACTCCGCACGTCTTCCAATTTATATATATCCTACATATATGCTATATAAAGCACAAAGCCCTCCACTCTGCACTCCTCTTCCGTGTTTTTATGCCCAGTGAGTTCAAAGAGGCTTTTGCGTAACAGCGCGTCTCCACCAAGTCGTGATACACCGCGAGTGGTTTCGACTTGGCCTATTTGTGTAAAATTAGGCGCGCAGGGAACTAAAAACAGCACGCTTCTGCCTCTAAACAGCACACAGTGAGGGGGATAGATGCGTTATATTAAAACAAGCTTTGGCTCAGATGTTATGCGTCGTTTTGCGTCAGCATCTAACCCAATTATAGCTCTATACGAGGTTTTCCTGGATGCTTTTAGAGCATCCTTCTATATGGCCATGTTTATTTCAGCATTAATGCACTCCAGTTTTGAACACATGGCATAAACAATACTTTAACAATGTGAACCTTGCAAACTTGCTTTAATGTATCTATATGCACAGACACCACATCACCAAATGCCCACCATACAGAGAAATTTCTTGAATCAATCCATCATCCAGGCATCAATATGTCATCTGTCATCAGGGCTAAACGCTTTTTTAAACCATGAAATCTTGTACATGAGGTGAGCTAGGCTAAAGATGAGTATTCAAAAACATACTTTTGTAAAGATCTGAAGCAAGCAACTGTCTCCACAACAGATGGACACCTCCCCTGCAATCCTCTGCAGTAGTACCCACGCTTGAATGGGGAATAACTACATAAATGACACCTGTGAAGCTTTTTGGACAATGAAAGGGGCTCACTCTCACACTGCGAACAAACAGCTCCCTCCACTATCTAAGTAAAGATGTCAGTAAAGCCACAACCTTTCAGTGGAGATTTGGAAACTCCACCTGGGATGAATAGAAGAGTGAGTATAATGGGGAAATAGCAGCTCATCATCCTTGTGACTTGGCCTTTGTCCAGTGCAAAGATTTATTGTCATGCTTTGCTATATTGCCATGATGATTATTTTCCCTGCATGAGCTTATGTGCGGGAGAGCTCTTGTTTGGCATGTAGCAGAATGAAAGTGGATGCTCACACCTGCTTAATGAGTCACTCCCACCTCCAACACACCCAGGGACATGCCAAGATAGATATAGCCCTCCCCAAAGGCACACAGGAGGTGAGGGCAAACTCTGGATGACAAAGAGTTGCATCAGCAATCACTGAGCGACATGACTCCAAAGAGGATAAAAAAATGCACACTGCACAAGGGGCTGTTCCAAACAAGTATTTCATAAATAAATCACTTGGCATCTCATTAGTAGAGCAAAACAACAACATGATCTTGCTGCAATTTGCAAATTCAGCACTTCACAGTGGCCAAAAAGGCTTGTGCTTCAGAGGGCTGTTTTTTGTGAATTAAATTTTATAAGCAGTGAGCCAAAGAAAAGTGGAATTTGTTGCCTCATCTGAGTGAAACTTGAACAGAGGTGTGTGGCCAACCAGCCGTCCATCCAAAACTGCTAAACCACTATTTCATCGGAACTGAGGTATACGATTTCTGTAGGTTTAAGATTTCTCCAAAGGACGCCAGTGACAATGACTTCAAACCGTCTCAGTGGTGTGGGGATCTTTTGTCTTTGTCAGCTTTGGGACAAAGGAAGAAGGGATACAGGTTTGGGTGACACAGTTATTTGTAGACCCCATTTGGCTGGGTGCCCAAACATCTTCCAACCTTTTAGATGTTTGTAGTAGACGAGCTGACAACACATGTGTATAACCTTTCAAGGCTTCTCTGTTGACAAAATAAAGTGACAGGTATGCACTGCTCAAAGCTCTGTAAACATGCTTTATTTAATAGATTGGCATTTTGCAATTTTCAATACAAAAAAGGAAGGCAGTGAGGGCCCAAAATCCACCCAAAACAAAATATGTCTACTGGGCGGGAAATCCTTTTGTCTATAATCATTACCTAAAATAACTGATTATAGATTATTAAACATATAGTTTGTGAATTCAAATGCAGTAAAATCACTGGATGCCATGCCTATTGTCATGACAATAACCTTTATTGTAATCAAAACCCTCACCCTTTCTTACATCCATACTATAGTCTATGGTATGGTATGGTATGGTATATGGCTGCAGATGACTACAGCTTATTATTATGAGCTGGCTCTGTCTGTATCTTTTCCATGGCTTATAGCACCACCTCATATATCTCATCTCACCCCCCACCCCTCAATCCAATATCATCACAGCATCAATAACCTTTTGGTTCACTGCTGGAAAACCAACTTTATAATCAACCAAGAAAGGCCTCAATACAAGATCATACAGTTTTTTATTTGATACGCAAATGAGCATGAAGAAAGTCACTCAATATGACTCCCGGTTTGTGTAATAATATGACACATCATGAGTGATTCAAACGATTGAACTGATTCAAATATTAGAACCTGGAAATGCTATAAAGGCAATATTGGGAAAGGAAGTGGCTTGTTGTGAAGATTTTCTCACGCACACAGTCATGTATTCTTGTGGTTTGACTCTAATATCTTCACTCAAACTATCCGCGGTCTATTAATAACATGTCGTGGGCATGTGCACTGTAAAAATTCTAAAAACAACCGTGTGACAAATAGCTGATAATTAAGAATCGAAATAAGGCTCTAGGCCTCCTGCCAGAACTTGTTTAAACAAGCCTGCTAGGCTAATTGGATGAAGGCGTTGACGATGGTGATGATGATGACGCTCGTGATGACTAAAGCAGCCGCACAAAAAACTCAGAAGCAACAGAAAAAAAGCCATAGAAGAAGAGTAGCTTCTCCAAAGGTGAAATTTGTCATTTAACATGTCAATATTGACGTGTTCTCATAAAACCAAGACTCTATATAGCCTTTCATAATCTGAAAACATATTAGTTAATGTGCGTATTGCGCAATAGAAGAAATTTGTCTTAATTGACAAATTAACCGAAAGTGAAAGTGAGGCGGTGCCTAGCAACGACATCTGAGAATCTTGTATTATAACGGAAATAAACGCCTAGCAACAAGACTGTACCAAAGTGTATGGGCCTGTATATGTCTAAAAATAATAAAAATATTTCAACGTTAGTCTATTAAAATAAAGGGGAAAACAATTAATGAATAGTCATACGTGTAGGCTAAAATTGGCATGAACAACTTTTTAATATTAATTTAGTGTCAAATACCGCCAATAATTCTTTTAATGTCTTTAAAACGTTTATGTGCGTATTGGGACTTGTCTCAGATTGTAATAACTGCTTAGTGTTAATGGCATTATGATTTCGAAGACCTAAAGTTATGTTTCAAACGTGAGGCGCAAAAGAGCATTATTTTTTTTAAAGAAAAATATGCAATGCTGTAATTGACGCATGAATTAAAATCGTTATTTCTTAATAAAAAGAAAAAATTTCAGGCCTTAGAAATAATTCCACATTTGCATTGAAGCATCCATTCTGACGCCTACCCTAACTCTGCAGAGCTGAGAGTGCAGAGAGCAGAGAGAGGGAGAGGAGGGAGATTCTCGGGAAAGATAACACACGCGGAGACGCACGCAGGAGCGCGCACGGCCGCACACAAGAGCGTGCAGCCCCATTTATGGACTGATCCGCTGACGTACATTGCAGAAAAGTGCTATAAAAAAACATTCATACATACAAAGTGTGTCGTGCCACCCCACAGACCCCTCCTAACCCGCCTTCGCTCATCCCTCCTCCTTCACCCAACACGCCCACGCCCACGCCATAATCCCACGTCTCAGTGCAAGAGAGTGAAAGCGTAATAAATATACTGCCACATAATCGCAAAATCTGAATAACCAAACAATTAAAGACGCATTAAAAACATTCAAATTAATTATAATCCATAAAAGGCTACTGGATTTTTATTTTTCAATGGCGTTAATTCTGTTGGATGTAAAAAAAATGTTGGTATAATTTCATCTTTTATTATGAATGCCCGGAAGCCTAATAAGTCATCTGATCTATTTTTGGTTTAATAGGCAGTAAAACTGAGTAATCGATCTGCGCTTATGACGTTAAATTTTCCCAAACGCCACGTACACGAGAAGTCCTATTATTAATCACAATGGGGTTAATACATTGTGCTTTATTCCCGATAAAAATAACGTTTTTAAACATTACTGTTGATTAAAAAAGCACTGGCAGTCAGTGGGCGTTGGGGGTTTTCTCTCCCCTTGCGGTTTTCTCCCAAGCATCGCCTCTCTTGGATCAGAAATCTGAAATCTTGTGGGGAGTGCACTATCCTCTTGAGCTTCTGCATCGAATTGTTAGGTATAATTTAAAATAATGTCACAGGAATAAAAATAATAATAATAAAAATCCCACAGTAATCATCAGCATCACCGCCAACACAACAACGTTTCAGTCAAAATAGTAAGAATGAAAAATCGATGCGTCCGGAACAAGCCTTCATCTTATCTCTCCCCATCATTTTCAGCCATCACATCTGTCAGTGATGCTCTCTGACCACGCCCATATTTATTGTAATTTTACCCGGAGTTACAGGTCTGTGACAAATTTCTCACAGTAAAACCCGAATTTGTACAATTTTATCGGTTTCTTACTGTTTTATTCCATCGATATTTATGTTTTCGTTTTTACGCACAGAGCCCCAGCGAAGACAAAAGCGAGCGGTGGTTTATGGGGAGCAGGTGAAGTGAAAAGCACCTTATGAATGAAACCGTGGAGCGGTCGTAGTAAAAACACAAGTGATTTGATGGCGATGGCGATGACGGCGGGAGGGGTGGAGGGGGGTCTAGGAGGGAGGGGGGTAAAGTGTAGGGCTATTTTTGGTAGATAACAAAAAAAATCCACAGACATCAAGACAAAACATGAATGCAGCAGACCAAATAAGAAAAAATAAAATAGCAAGACAGATAGATGGAAAGATAGATGGATAGGTGCATTCTACAAGGATCACTGCAGTGTCTATAATTCCCTTATTGTGAGCATCAGGCACAACGCAACGATTACGCAAATTATGTTGCAGCAGACATTCGGAAATTCCAAAAACGCTTTTCCAAAGAGCCGTATACTTAAAGTCCCATTTAGCGCTTTTACGTCTGAGATGAAAAGGTTGTGTGAACGTACAGTACGCAGCACAAAGATAAGTTCTGTTATATTCAGCAATGTTTGCCATCTATACTCCACTATGAGTCACCTGGGCTGGGATTACGCTTAATTTCGGAGATATTCCGGTCACTGATGGAACAATGAAAAGCTGGCTGCATGCAGTAGCCTACTTATTTCAAGCCTAAGTTCACATGTGGAAAAAAAGCCAGAAAGAAGCGCGTATAGCAACAAAAGAGTGACATGAAAACAATGGATTGTGCTCTTACCTTTTACAAGGGGCTGACAACCACTATGTGCGTGGTCAGATCTCCGCGACCAACACTTGCATGTCCCAAAGTTTAACGCAGTGTGGGGGGGCTGTTTATAGGTAGCGACAATGAGATGAGCAAAACACCAGACGCCCTAACATTTCATACTTTAGCCAGAACACATATTTGAAGCACAAGCTGCTTAAACTGCAAGCGCTTTCCTTCCTTGTTTCTTATTATAATTTTTTGGGAAGTCTATCCCGCTTTCCGTTTACAGACCACAGGATCCCTCAGAATAAGCTTACCAAAAGTTGAAAAAACAATCCCAGGTTTGGCAAAGGGGGTAGGGAAAAGAGAGAAAAGAGAGTTGGCGTCCACTCGGCGTGTTAGTCCATGCACGACTCCGGTGCCTCTGTCCAACGTGCTGAAAGCATAACACAGCGAGGGTAACTATGAGGGGCCAACAAAATGTCTATAGACTTTTGTGAGTGCCTACTTTAGACCGCTTTTTACTCTGCGGCTTCCCACAGTCTTGTCACGTGTAATTTTCACCCCCCTTGCCAAACCAGTCCTGTTAATATTTGATCACATGTTGGTTGGACATTTCCTTCCAGATAGCAGCACCTTTATCACAATTAAACCGGCCCACTGCCAGCGTTTTTACGCGTAAAATAATAAAAGTATCAGGAATTACAAACAATTATCCCAATTTTCTTCTGTCACACGGGCAAGTGGCACGTGTTGCTTTATTAAATATGCTTTAAAAAGAGAGAATATGCTACATACATACATGCGTGAGCCAACACATACAGCACATGAGATCCACAGCAGAGCGCAGACACAATGTAAAAACGTTCCCTCTTCCCCAGGCTTACCTCTCTCACTGTACCGGCATATCCTGAGAGAAGAAATGCCACACAAACCTTTTTGCACTCAAGCTTTGTCAACATCAGCCTCATCAGGCATGAGTCTCGATCCTGACTTTCTCAAGAGTCCAACCCTTCCAGTAGAGCAAACACCACCAACCAAGCAGGCACGACTATTTAATCACCCCCTTGAATGAATGCAGCTGTTTCAAATGCTACTTACCATTTTCCCCTACGCTGTCCTGGAGATAGAAGTGTCTTAATATCCACTCACTCCAACAGATGCTGGTAGGTAATGTGTCTTGTTTGAAGTCATCATATGAGAACTTCTGCTGTGCTCAGTAGATCGCCCCCCACTTCGCTGACTTATGAATCTAATAACCCTTTGCAATATCGGCTCGCAAAAAACTCTCTTAGGCAACACCTGGGTGGCTCTACAGAAAAGACAAATATCAACAACAAGAAGACAGGCTTGTCAGAAAAGCGTGTACAGATATACGTAACACCCTCTCCTGGACAACGCCATTAAGGGTCTTGCGTGATTGAAATAAGCGAATGCAATCCAAGTTTATAGGGAGGGTACTGGGTCCTGACTGCTCGCTCGTTCACTGCCTCAAATGTTTAAATCCGCATCGAGCTACAATAAAACTTCTCTGAGACCACCATATTCACGTGTTTGTGTTATAGTCAACACCCTCTTTGGCTGAGATCCACAGTCTATGGGCCTATTACACACAAACACATCATTTGATCATTTTGATTTCTCCTTCTCGCAGCCAGAAGCGCACAATGAGTTTACAAACAAACAAATAACGCACTAATAGCGCCCCAGTGCATCCCTGTCAACTTCTACAGGAACTTGTTGCTGCTGAAAAGACAATTCTCCAGCGCTGTTCTCTCCACTCATCACATACTTACATCAAATTCTGCTAAAGTCCCTCGTTAGTTGCGAACAGAAAAAAATAAGAAATCAAAAAGTTATTCCGTCTCCAAGGTGCGATGTTGGGGTGCGTGAAAGGACAGCAACGCGTTTTGGAGCCAGGAGTGCTACTTTTCGATCATGAATGTCTGGAAGTTCAAAGCCAAAATCTGTTTTCTGTAAAATTCCATCAGTTGCACTGCCAACACTCCACCGTCTGATTGTTATGCAGTGACGAAGCGCTATGTAAGTAAAGCCCCAAAACTAAGTAACATGAGTAATAGGTGATATTTGCCTGACTTCTTGCCAACATTTTCAAAACTTTATACAAGGAAAGTGTCATTTTCGAGGAATAATATGATAATCAAAAGGGTTGCACCAATCTGACAAAGCCACAGACGTTTTGTGACATCAAAAGGAAAGATGTACTTCATAATATTCTAGGCAAAATTAATCAATAAGGAATTTATGAACCATATAAGCAAGGAAGGGCAAACATAAACCTAACCTTATCATGCCATTGAGATCAAATAAACCATATTGTTCTATAATGTAATCTAGTGGCAGCTGCAAAATTAATATGTGAACAATGATCACTTAATTTAGATACAAACAAAGACAAATGTCACCTGTTCAAAGGTCAGCTGCTTTCGGGCTAGGGATTTTTTTATGGTAAAAAAAATTAGGCTATTAAAACCTAAACAGAATTTCCCTTAAATGATATAAAAAGTGGAAACTCTTATAATTTGATGATTGTGACAGTCTATCACCTGCTCCTCCCTGGTATAAAATAGCTTCACCTCTCCCTTTTAGCTGTATTATTGTCTGTTCAATTTGCAGCACACAGTTAAATGTCTTTTCTGGCAAATACACAGAGCTTATTGAGTCTGACTACGCATGTATCCTGTCACCAAACTAGAGCTGACACTGCCAAGCATATATCGTCCAAACATTTTAACTGAAAACACAAGATGGCATTATCAGATAAAATTGCTTCATTGAAAATTATGTCTCGAAAAGCAACAAGTGGTGGATCAGAGTCACGAGGCAACTCTTTCTAAATGTAGGCTTTTCACACTGCCACTGCCCGATAACAGGCTACTAATGAAAAGGGCAGTGACGTAAAAGACATACATGCTTTAGTGGTGGACATCATGCTGGGAATGACCAAATCACTACAGTTTCTCTGGTGTGATTAAATGATTAGAATATGTGTGTCCCGTCACCTCTATAAGGCTCCTACAAGCATCCTACTCGGTGAGTCCTTTTTACTTTCTGACGTGGTAACTTGACTTGCTCCTACTTGTGATGTTGTTAGCACTTCCTCTTCTCCCACAGCTTTCACAGACTCTGATACTGACTCATGCTCGTCCCTTTTTCTCCACTGTCCATCCCCTCCTCCACACTCCGCAATAGGGAGGTCACAGATCAATCTATTTAACCCCAGGGCTGGATATGGCTACATACCTTTGTGCACTATGGGAAACTCATTATTTTGTCAACCGAAATGGGTGGTGCATTGTGGCGGAGTGGTTAGCATGCCTTCCTCTCAGTTTTGGAGGTCAGGGATTTGATTATGGGGCTGGTCAACTATAATCTCTTAGAGTGGAGTCTGCATGTTCTCTCCGTGTTATCACTGGATACTCTTTTTTTTTACCACCAAAAGCCCCAAGTGAATGAAAATAACATAGTCAGTATATGTGTCAGCCCTGCAACTAACTTGTCACTGTCCAGTTCCTGACACAATTTCTCACCAATAGCCCCTTATAAGTGTAAGAAGATACTTATATATAAATTACTGATATGAAACAAACAACAGTTATGATGCTTGAGGATAAATCAAAAGGATAAAGCCAAAGCTCAATTTATCAAATTAC